>CM039591.1:31212420-31238254 GCA_022457205.1 Saccharum spontaneum | reverse complement strand
ATTTAGAGTTAGCGGCTGTTGTTCATGCTTTAAAGATATGGCGGCATTACTTGTTGGGTAATATATGTCACATCTATACAGACCACAAGAGTTTGAAATACATTTTCACCCAATCTGATTTGAATATGCGTCAACGAAGATGGTTAGAATTGATGAAGGATTATGACCTAGAAGTGCATTTTCATCCGGGTAAGGCAAATGTTGTTGCCGATGCCCTCAGTCGAAAGACTCATTGCAACTGCTTGACAGTGAAACCGTTGGATCTTTCTTTGTGCCATGAGATAGAAAAGTTGGGTATTGAAATAGTTCAGCAGGGTAGTGTTGCCAACATCACGGTGGAAACAATTATAAGAGATCAGATTATTTCTACTCAGAAAGAGAATAAGGGTATAGTCTAAATAAAGGAGAAAGTTAGAAAGGGAAAGGGTTCGTGTTTTAGAATTGATGAAGCAGATGTCCTCTGGTTCAAGGATCATTTGGTTGTACCTAAGGTTCCTGAGTTACGTCAGTTAATTCTAGATGAAGCCCATTTAACCAAATTCTCTATCCATCCCGGAAGTAATAAGATGTATCATGATCTGAAACAAAGATTCTGGTGGACCAAGATGAAGACTGAGATTGCCCGATATGTAGCCAAGTGTGACACTTGTCAGAGAGTGAAAGTTGTACATCTGAAATTAGTCGGAGAATTGCAGCCTTTACCAATTCTAGTTTGGAAGTGGGAAGATATCAGTATGGATTTTATTGTGGGTTTGCCCAAAACTTCAAAAGGGTTTGATTCTATCTGGGTTATTGTGGACCACCTCACTAAGTCTGCACACTTTCTTCCAGCTCAGATTACCTATCCTACTAACCGTTGTGCAAAATTATATGTGGAGCGTATTGTCAGTCTTCATGGGGTACCCAAGACTATTGTATCTGATAGAGGTACACAGTTTGTCAGCAATTTCTAGAGGCACTTACATGAGTCACTGGGTACTAAACTACTACACAGTACTGCTTATCATCCTCAAACAGATGGTCAGACTGAAAGAGTCAATCAGATTTTAGAAGATATGTTGAGATGTTGTGTGCTCAATTACTCAAATTCTTGGGATGAATGTTTACCTTTAGTAGAGTTTTCTTACAATAACAGTTATCAGGAAAGCATCAAAATGCACCGTTTGAAGCACTGTATGGTCGCAGATGCAGAACTCCGCTGAATTGGTCAGAACCCGGAGAAAGATGGTTTTTCAGGGTTGATCTGGTAAAAGAAATCAAAGAGAAAGTTAGACAGATCCAAAACAACATAAGAGTGGCTCAATCTCGACAGAAGAGCTATGCCAATAAGAGACGCCGGCCACTAGTGTTTGTTAAGGGAGATTATGTGTACTTAAAAGTCTCACCTATGAAAGGAGTTAATCGTTTCGGAGTAAAAGGCAAATTGGCACCTCGATACATCGAACCGTTTCAAATCTTAGCCCAAATTGGTAAAGTGGCATATAGTTTGAGGTTACCTGAACAACTCTCTGCAGTGCACAATGTGTTCCATGTGTCACAACTAAAGAAGTGTCTACAAGTACCTGATCAAGTGATTGATTTTGAGGGGGTTGAGCTTGAGCCAGATCTAACATATTTAGAGCATCCTGTCAGAGTATTGGATCGGAAAGATCGTGTTACACGGAGTAGAACAATCAAGTGGTATAAGATTCAATGGAATCAACATTCAGAAGAAGAAGCAACATGGGAATCTGAAGATTATTTGCTGGAGAACTTTCCCGACTTCTTTGCTTATATCTAAGTTACAATTTCCTCTCTAGATTGTAACTCGTTCTTTTTAAACTGTGTAATGTAAAATACCTACCTGTTTAATGAACAAGTCTTGAACGTGTTTGTTTGACACGTTTCCTTTTCCATTACCTAACCCAAGGCTTTAAATCTTGGGATGAGATTTCTTTAAGGCGGAAGGGCTGTAACACCCCTGGTGTTATAGTAACTAAAAACCTGCCATGTCATCATTGCACTGCAAATCATCCATGATTAGGTTAACAATATTGTGCATCAACTAAAATGAGTTTAAATTCTTAGGTTGGATGTGTTTCTCGTTGTGTGACTCAAAATCCGAAAACCCTAATTTTGAATGTCACCGCAAATACTTAGTTTATGCCCTGCGTAATTTGAGGTGTATGATGGTGTTATACACTAGTGCCAAGTGTAGGGTATAAGCTCAAGTCCAACTTATAAAATAAAGCTTCAAGTTTGAGTTAGGGTTTGGAATCCAAAACTTGTTACGAGTTTTCCGATTCGAATTCGAATTCAAATTTGAGGTATTATTACAAGATTTTCTTATGTCAAACTAGTCAACCTAGGGAGCCATTTGGTCAATCATGTGAGGCTTGACTCAATGATGCCCTAGGATGATGGTATGATCACTAAATAACCACAAATTAATAAAGAATCAAGTTTCAGTTCAAAACCTTTTCGAAAACCCTGAAAAACAAAACCCTAGTTTTACCCCTTTTGGAATAGATCAAAATATAAGCAAAATTTGGGAAAAAGTGTAAAACCAAGTTTGTACATCTTTTCAAGGGCTACAAGTTTTATGTTTTGAGTTTTCAAAGTTTCAGTGTAAAATTTGAGTAATTTTGAAAAGATTCAAATCCCAAAATTTTCCCCTTTTCATTTTCCCTATCCAATTTCAAAATGGAGGCAGAATTTGAAAATATTTTGAATAGCAAAGTTGTAGGTCTGTCCTAGATGTACAACTTTGGTATTTTGAGTTTTTGAAGTTTCAATACAAAATTCAAAGTAATTTTGATTTTACAGAATTCCAGAAAATGACCCCTTTTGAATTCAAATTCAAATTTCAAAAACTAAGCTGAATTGGAAAATGTTCATATTGAGAAAGTTGTAGATCTTTGAAAATGGAACAACTTTTGTATTTACAGATTTTCAACTTCTATTGAAGATTTGAAAGTAATTTGAATTTTTCCTCTAGTGGCAATTCTGTAATTTATTTGAAATCTTCTCCAACCACCGAGCGCCACCTCCCGACGACGCCGGTGATCTTCGTTTCACTTCCAGGCGCGCCCGCGACGACCCGCGACTGCCTCATCACGGTCAGGACGCCCCGCGTGTCGCCACAGCGTCGACCAGCCATTATAAATACCCCCATCACCGACGAACTCTAGTTTCTCTTCCTCCTCCGCTCCTCGCCGCGACCGGCCACCGCCACCTGCCGTCCAAATTCGCCGTCTCTGCTGCTCCACCGCCCAATAGCTCTCGCCTCCAGCTCCGCAGCGTGTGCGCGCAGCTCCTGGAGCCCTTGATCGCGCCTCACTTCCTCTGCAATTGCCCGCAAGCCGCTTTCTTCCTCACGGCCGGCAGCGACGCCACCGTGACCGCCTCATCGTGGACCGGCCGTTCCAGTACCTCTCCGTCGTCACCAAATCACCCAATGCAACCTCTGTGAGCCCCTACACGTGATGCTTCTCTTGTTTTAATTGCTACCGTACCGTAGACGCGTTTTGTGCGTCGGGTCGCCGGCCGGGTCGCCACCGTTGCCGCCATGGCCGCGGTTAAGCCTCCTCCGTGCTGTAGAAGGACCGATTCGTGTCTTAGCCTAGTTCGCGGGGTTCAGGCGATGATGTTGAGGTGGTTGAAGCGACTCTGATGCTCCGGAGACTCGCCATCGGTGAGCTCACCGTCAGCGGTCACCATGGCAGCGCGTCCGTGCACGCGGGAGAGAAGAGAGGGAGTGGGAGCGGGGCCGGTTTGTCAGTGGCGTGGACGCGGGCGAAGCAGGGCGGCTGGCTTGCTAGGCCGAGCCGGTGGGTGGGCCGCGCACGCGAGCGTGGGAGCGCCGAGTGCGGGCCGCGCGCGTGCGTGCAGGCCGGGCCGAGAGAGAGAGAGAAAGAGAGGAAGAAGCCCGCGATGGAAAATTTTGTTTTTTCCTTTTTCAAAAATGTAAAATGATTTTCAGTTTTATTTATTTTGTTATAAATTATTTATGATTCCAAAATTTGTGAAAAATTTTGAGTAACCTTTTTATACTGTGTACTATTTAAGAAAAATAATAGATATCAATTTTAATTACTTTTTGTAGATTAATTAGTTAATTAGTCCATTTAATTCTTAAGTGGCCCTTACTTAATTTTTCTAGGTTTATTTATTTATCCAAAAATCATGAAAATTGTTTTATCATCTAATTATGATATAAGCTTCCTAAATTAAAAAATTTAGCTTAATTAGATTAAGTTAATTTTTATTCTTAAAATTATGTTTTATTAATTAATTAGTTAATTAAGTAATTAGGGTATAATGATTAGTGTTGCTTGACTTTATGATTGAGTGTTGACTTTAGGTCGTTAACCCTTAATGACCTTTAGCATTCTTAATTGGTTGCTTAAGATTTCTTAATCATGTTATTTATGATCAATTAGTGTTATTTCATGTGTTTAACGAAATCCTTTAATAAATTGCTTAGCATAATCAGACCTTAGATTAGGGTTAGGCTAGAAGCTTTTGTCGTTCAACTGTAACATGAAGGAAAGCTATACTCAAGTTGTTAACTCTGTTATGCATCATCGAGCATCAAGTTTATTAACTCATCATCCTAAAGCATGCATTATCGTCATGTATAGTTTTCGTAAAAGAGGAAGGTACCAAAGCCGAACCCGTTCCCGAAGAAGAGCCGACGTCCGTGGAAGTAGGGTTTGACATCTGTGGTACTGATCCCGAGCCTGAGTTTCCCGTCGACCAAGGCAAGCCCCGGTTGCATTCAACCATTCCTTGCGATTTGAAAATTTTACTTCACTTATATTACTGCTCTATTGCATTAAGTGCTAGGAGTTGAGTGATAACCTAATTACTGCATTACCATCCTTGATATTCCAATATTATCCTTGATACTGTTTTTATTTGAAAATGCTTAGTAGGCTTAGCCATGCTTAATGAGAAAACTTTTAAACTTTTGAGTAAAGTTTGAAGGGTTGTTGGACAACTACTTGATGAATATCGTTGTTGATAATTTGAGACCGGTCGGTGGACTTGCATGGGGAAAGGAGTCCTCATGCAGTGTCTCCGACTGAGTCAGTTAAGGACCGTTCGTTGTTGAACTATGTACGTTGAGACATTATAGTACTAACCACATACTCGTGTAAGCCCTAACTCAGCTATTCTAATTCGTGAACGGCCAACCGCGCACTGGGAGTGGAGAGATGGCGAGAGTAGTGTGTACCCTCGTAGCCAAGGGCTGGATTGGAGGTGTACTGTACTCTCGGGTGGTGCTGGACCCGGTCATGTTTTGGAGGATCCGAGTAAAGGTTGATATATGAGGGTTAAAGTCCCGCATATATCGTGTGGTTAGGAAGCCCCAGCTAGGTAGATAAGCGATTCGGATCGTCGTTGCTCCTCGATTATGGAGACTTGATTTGCTGTTCAACATCGTAGTTAAGAACTGGAACTTTGGTCGGAGAATCAGAAAGAGACTGATTAAGATATATGATATAGATTAGGGTCACTTACATTCTGTTGAGAAGTAATACTGAAAAAAAACCTTAATCTTAAGGATTCACTACTAGTAGCTTTTATGCAAAATAACTTGGATCCTTGCTGGAACCTCACCTTGATTCCCTTAAGCCTGCATTCCTGAGTCGTTCCACTAGTTTTGTCGGTTAAGTCTTGTTGAGTACTTTTGTACTCAGGGTTTGTTAAACCCCTGTTGCAGGTGCGTCTCATGAGCAGGTGTGTTTTGGACACTGTTGCATGACCGTCTTTGCGGCGAGTGACGACGACGAGTAGAGATGTTTGGCTCTTGGGCAGAGCATTGCGTTTTGGTGCTGTAATAATGTTAATAATGCTACTCCACTACTATGGTTGTAATACTAAACTTAAGTTTTGTAAGTTTGGAACATCAAGTTTGTAAACTTATGTTATGTAAGACTTCCGCTTTTGTACTCTGATGTAATTTATTATATAAACTGTTGTAATACTGTGATGCCTCTGTATTGTGATCCTGCTCGGAAGATTGTGGATGATTCGGGTTTCCCGAGGACACCCGACAGACTTCTTAAGATCTGTGGTACAATTGTACAATGGTTAGAAGTCTTTAAGACAATAACAAGTACAGATGGGCCATAGTAATTAGGAGGTTCTGCCATAGTGGAAAGATAGGTGCATGGGTTGCACCGAACACACCATTTTGGACACACTTGATGGGACTCCTAGGTGACGAGGCTCAAGTGGAAACTCTATTCGGTCCGTTTGGAGATAGTGCTACTCTTGATGTAAGATTGGTGCATGGTTTGCATCGAACGTACCGTAGGCACAGAAATAGTATTGGAGGCAACCAATGGAACTCCTAGGTGAGGTGGGTCATGTGGAATCTTGTTTCGATCTGTTTTGAGATTGGGTTAGCGTCGGTGCAAGATAGGTGCTCGGTTTGCGTCAAACGTACCATAGGCTCATAAATCATTTTAGACACACCCGATGGTACTCCTAGGTGACGAGGGTCTGGTGGAGCTCTGTTCTATGCATTTGCAGATAGTGCTAATCTTGGCACAAGATAGGTGCATGGTTTGCACTTAATATATCATAGGCTCATAATTAGTTTTGGACACACCCGATGGAACTCGTAAGTGACGTGGGTCGTGTGGACTCTTGTTTTAGTCCGTTTGGAGGAAGTGTTAGTGTCAATGCAAAGATAGGTGCTTGGGTTGCACCAAACATATCGTAGGCATTGAAATTGTTTTGTACGCACTCGATGGGACTCCTAGGTGACGAGGCTCAAGTGGAAGCTCGGTTTGGTTTGTTTGGAGATAGTACTACTCTTGATGCAAGATTGGTGCAAGGTTTGCGTCGAACGTACCGTAGGCTCTCAAGTAGTATTGGAGGTACCCGATTGAACTCCTAGGAGAGGTGGGTCATGTGGAATCTTGTTTCGATCTGTTTTTAGACTGGGTTAGCGTCGGAGCAAGATAGGTGCTCGGTTTGTGTCAAATGTACCATAGGCTCATAAATCGTTTTAAACGCACCCGATGGTACTCATAGGTGACGAGGGGCTGGTGGACCTATGTTCGGTCCGTTTGGAGGTAGTGCTAATCTTGATGCAAGATAGGTGCACGGTTTGCACTGCACGTACCATAGCCTCATAAATAGTTTTGGACGCACCAGATGGAACTCGTAAGTGACGTGGGCCTTGTGGAATCTCGTTTTAGTCCGTTTAGAGATAGTGTTTGTATTAGTGCAAGATTGGTGAACGGTTGCACCGAACATACCACAGGCATATAAATCGTTTTGGACATACTCGATGGGACTCCTAGGTGATGAGGCTCAAGTGGAAGCTCTGTTCGGTCTGTTCGGAGATAGTGCTACTCCTGTTGCAAGATTGGTGCACGGTTTGCGTTGAACGTATCATAGGCTCAAAAATAGTATTGGAGGCACTCGATGGAACTCCTAGGTGAGGTGGGTCATCTGGAATCTCGTTTCGATCTGTTTTGAGACAGTGTTAGCATCGGTCCAAGATAGGTGCTCAGTTTCTGTGAAACGTACCATAGGCTCATAAATCATTTTAGACACACCCGATGGTACACCAAGGTGACGAGGGCCTAGTGGAGCTCTGTTCGGTTTGTTTGGAGATAGTACTAATCTTAATGCAAGATAGGTGCACGGTTTGCACTTAATGTACCATAGGCTCATAAATAGTTTTGGACGCACCCGATGGAACTCGTAAGAGACGTGGGTCGTGTGGAATCTTGTTTCAGTCTATTTAGAGTCAGTGTTAGTGTCAGTGCAAAGATAGGTGCATGGGTCGCACCGAACATACCGTAGGCATTGAAATCATTTTTAGACGCACTTGATGGGACTCCTAGGTGACGAAGCTCAAGTGGAAGCTCTGTTGGTCCATTTCGAGATAGTGCTACTCTTGATGCAAGATTGGTGCACATTTTGCGTAGAACGTACCGTAGTCTCATAAATAGTATTGGAGGCACCCGATGGAATTCCTAGGTGAGGTGGGTCCTGTGGAATCTCGTTTCGATCTGTTTCGAGACAGTGTTAGCGTTGGTGCAAGATAGGTGCTCGGTTTGCGTCAAACGTACCAAAGGCTCATAAATCATTTTAGATGCACCTGATGGTACACCTAGTTGATGAGGGTCCGGTGGAGCTCTGTTCGATCCATTTGGAGATAGTGCTAATCTTGACGCAAGATAGGTGCACGGTTTGCATTGAACATACCATGTGCTCATAAATAGTTTTGGACACACCTGATGGAACTCGTAAGTGACGTGGGTCATGTGGAATCTTGTTTTAGTCCGTTTGGAGACAGTGTTAGTGTTAGTGCAAAGATAGATGCATGGGTTGCACCAAACATACCATAGGCAGAGAAATCGTTTTGGACACACTCGATGGGACTCCTAGGAGACAAGACTTAAGTGGAAGCTCAATTTGGTCCGTTTGGAGATAGTGCTACTCTTGATGCAAGATTGGTGCACTGTTTGTGTCGAACGTACCATAGGCTCAGAAATATTATTGGAGGCACCCGATATAACTCCTAGGTGAGCTGGGTCATTTGGAATCTCGTTTCGATCCATTTTTAGACACTGTTAGCAGCGGTGAAGATGGGTGCTCAGTTTGCGTCAAACGTACCATAGGCTCATAAATCGTTTTAGATGTACCCGATGGATCTCCTAGGTTACTACGGTCTGGTGGAGCTCTGTTCGGTCCGTTTGGAAATAGTGCTAACCTTGACGCAAGATAGGTGCACAATTTGCACTGCACGTACCATAGGCTCATAAATAGTTTTAGACGCACCCGATGGTACTAGTAAGTGACGTGGGTCGTGTTTAATCTCGTTTTAGTCCATCTGGAGACAGTGTTTGTGTCAGTGCAAGATAGGTGCACGATTTGCACTGAACATATGCCATAGGCATAGAAATCATTTTGTGCACACTCGATGGGACTCCTAGGTGACAAGGCTCAGGTGGAGATAGTGCCACTCTTGATGCAAGATTGGTGCACAGTTTGCGTCGAACGTACGGTAGGCTCGAAAATAGTATTGGAGGCACCCGATGGAACTCCTAGGTGATGTGGGTCATGTGGAATCTCGTTTTGATCTATTTTGAGACAGTGTTAGGAGATAGTGCTAATCTTGACGCGGGGTAGGTGCACGGTTTGCACTGAATGTACCATTGGCTCATAAATAGTTTTGGACGCACCCGATGGAAGTCGTAAGTGATGAGGGTCGTGTGGAATCTTGTTTTAGTCCATTTGGAGATAGTGTTAGTGCTAATGCAAAGATAGGTGCATGGGTTGCCTCGAACATACCGTAGGTATTGAAATCATTTTGGACACACTCGATGGGACTCCTAGGTGACAAGGCTCAAGTGGAAGCTTGGTTCGGTTCGTTTGTAGATAGTGCTACTCTTGATGCAAGATTGGTGCACGGTTTGTGTCAAACGTACCATAGTATCAGAAATAGTATTGGAGGCACTGGATGGAACTCCTAGGTGAGGTGGGTCATGTGTAATCTTGTTTCGATCTGTTTTGAGACTGTGTTAGGGTCGAGGCAAGATTAGTGCATGGTTTGCATCGAACTTACCATAGGCTCGGAAATAGTATTGGAGGCACCCGATGAAACTGCTAGGTGATGTGGGTCATGTGGAATCTCGTTTCGATCTGTTTTGAGATATTGTTAGCGTCGGTACAGGATAGGTGCTCGGTTTGCGTCAAATGTACCATAGGCTCCTAAATCGTTTTAGACGCACCCGATGGTACTCCTAGGTGACGAGGGTCTATTGGGCCTCTGTTCGTTCCGTTTGGAGATAGTGCTAATCTTGACGCAAGATAGGTGCATGGTTTGCACAGCACATACCATAGGCTCATAAATAGTTTTGGACGCACCTGATGGAACTTGTAAGTGGCGTGGCCATGTGGTATCTCATTTTAGTTCGTTTGGAGACAGTGTTAGTGTCAGTGCAAAGATAGGTGCACGGGTTGTACCGAACATACCATAGGCATAGAAATCATTTTGTACACACTCGATGGGACTCATAGGTGACGAGGCTCAAGTGGAAGCTTAGTTCAGTCCATTTGGAGATAGTGCTACTCTTGATGCAAAGTTGGTGCACGGTTTACGTCGAACGTACCGTACGCTCAGAAATAGTATTAGGGGAATCCGATGGAACTCCTAGGTGAGGTGGGTCATGTGGAATCTTGTTTCGATCTGTTTTCAAGCAGTGTTAGCGTCGGTGCAAGATAGTGCTCGGTTTGTGTCAAATGTACCATAGGCTCCAAAATCATTTTAGATGCACCCAATGGTACTCCTAGGTGACGAGGGTCTGGTGGTCCTCTGTTTGGTCCATTTGGAAATAGTGCTAACCTTGATGCAAGATAGGTGCATGGTTTGCACTGAACGTACCATAGGCTCATAAATAGTTTTGGACGCATCCAATGATACTCGTAAGTGACGTGGGCCGTGTGGAATCTCGTTTTTGTCCATTTGGAGACAGTGTTTGTGTCAATGCAAGATAGGTGCACGGTTTGCACTGAACATAGGCAAGAAATCATTTTGGACACACTAGAAGGGACTCCTAGGTGACGAGGCTCAAGTGGAAGCTCTGTTTGGTCTGTTTGGAGATGGTGCTACTCTTGAAGCAAGATTTGTGCACGGTTTGCGTTGTACGTACATTAGGCTCAGAAATAGTATTGGAGGCACCCGATGGAACTCCTAGGTGAGGTGGGTCATGTGGAGTCTTATTTCGATCCGTGTTTGAGATTGTGTTAGCGTTGGTGCAAGATAGGTGCTCGGTTTGCATCAAATATACCATAGGCTCCTAAATCATTTTAGACGCACCCGATGGTACTCCAAGGTGACAAGGGTCTGCTGGAGCTCTGTTCAGTCCGTTTGAAGATAGTGCTAATCTTGACACAAGATAGGTGCATGGTTTGCACTGAATGTACAATAGGCTCACAAATAGTTTTGGACGCACCCGATGGAACTCACAAGTGACGTGGGCCGTGTGGAATCTTGTTTTAGTCCGTTCAGAGACAGTGTTGGTGTCAATGCAAGATAGGTGCACGGTTTGCACTGAACATAACATAGGCAGAGAAATCATTTTGGACACACTTAATGGGACTCCTTGGTGACAGGGCTCAAGTGGAAGCTCTGTTCAGTCCGTTTGGAGATAGTGCTACTATTGATGCAAGATTGGTGCACGGTTTGCGTTGAACGTACCGTAGGCTTAGAAATAGTATTGGAGGCACCCATTGGAACTCCTAGGTGATGTGGGTCATGTGGAATCTTGTTTCGATCTATTTTGAGACAGTGTTAGCGTCGGTATAGGATAGGTGCTCGGTTTGTGTCAAACGTACCATAGGCTCATAAGTAGTTTTAGAAGCACCCGATGGTACTCATAGGTGACGAGGGTCTGGTGGACCTCTGTTCGGTCCATTTGGAGATAGTGCTAATCTTGACGCAAGATAGGTGCATAGTTTACACTGCACGTACCATAGGCTCATAAATAGTTTTGGACACACCTGATGGAACTCCTAAGTGACGTGGGCCGTGTGGAATCTCATTTTAGTCCGTTTGGAGACAGTGTTTGTGTTAGTGCAAGATAGGTGCACAGTGGCACCATCATACCATAGGCATAAAAATTAGTTTGGACACACTCAATGGGACTCCTAGGTGACGAGGCTCGAGTGGAAGCTTTGTTCGGTCTGTTTCGAGATAGTGCTACTCTTGACGCAAGATTGGTGCACGGTTTGTGTTGAACGTATCGTAGGCTCAGAAATAGTATTGGAGGCACCCGATGCAACTCCTAGGTGAGGTGGATCATGTGAAATATCATTTCGATCTGTTTTGAGGCAGTGTTAGCGTCAGTGCAAGATAGGTGCTCAGTTTGAGTCAAAGGAACCATAGGCTCATAAATCGTTTTAGACACACCCGATGGTACTCCTAGGTGACGAGGGTCTGGTGGAGCTCTGCTCGGTCCATTTGGAGATAGTGCTAATCTTGACGTAAGATAGGCGCACGGACTCTAAATGTACCATAGGCTCATGAATAGTTTTGGACGCACCCGATGGAACTCGTAAGTGACGTGGGCCGTGTGGAATGTCCTTTTAGTCCGTTGGTTTGCACCGAACATACCGTAGGTATAAAAATCATTTTGGACACACTCGATGGGACTCCTAGGTGATGAGGGTCAAGTGGAAGCCCTATTCGGTCCGTTTGGAGACAGTGCTACTCTTGATGCAAGATTGGTGCACAGTTTGCGTTGAATGTACCATAGGCTAAGAAGTAGTATTGGAGGCACCCGATGAAACTCCTAGGTGAGGTGGGTCATGTGGAATCTCGTTTCGATCTGTGTTTGAGACAGTGTTAGCGTCGGTACAGGATAGGTGCTCGGTTTGCGTCAAACATACCATAGCCGCATAAATCATTTTAGACACACCTGATGGTACTCCTAGGTGACGAGGGTCTGGTGGACCTCTGTTCAGTCTGTTTGGAGATAGTGTTAGGAGATAGTGCTAATCTTGACGCAGGATAGGTGCACGGTTTGCACTGAATGTAACATAGGCTCATAAATAGTTTTGGACAGACCCGATGGAACTCGTAAGTGACGAGGGTCGTGTGGAATCTTATTTTAGACTGTTTGGAGACAGTGTTAGTGTCAGTGCAAAGATAGGTGTATGGGTTGCACCGAACATATCGTAGGCATTGAAATAATTTTGGACGCACTCGATGGGGCTCCTAGGTGACGAGGCTCAAGTGGAAGCTCGGCTCGGTCCATTTGAAGATAGTGGTACTCTTGATGCAAGATTGGTGCACGGTTTGCGTCGAACTTACCATAGTCTCAGAAATAGTACTAGAGGCACCCGATGGAACTCCTAGGTGAGGTGGGTCATGTGGAATCTCGTTTTGATCTGTGTTTGAGACAGTGTTAGCATCGGTACAGGATAGGTGCTCGGTTTGCGTCAAACGTACCATTGCCGCATAAATCATTTTAGACACACCTGATGGTACTCCTAGGTGATGAGGGTCTGGTGGAGCTCTGTTCGGTCCGTTTGGAGATAGTGCTAATCTTGACGCAAGATAGGTGCACGGTTTGCACTGAAGGTACCATAGGCTCATAAATAGTTTTGGACGTACCCAAGGGAACTCGTAAGTGACGTGGGCCGTGTGGAATCTCGTTTTAGTTTGTTTGGAGATAGTGTTTGTGTTAGTGCAAGATAGGTGCACGGTTTGCACCGGACGTACCATAGGCATAAAAATCATTTTGGACACACTCGATGGCACTCCTAGGTGACGAGGCTCGAGTGGAAGCTTGGTTCGGTCCATTTGGAGATAGTGCTCCTCTTGATGCAAGATTGGTGCACAGTTTGCGTTGAACGTACCGTAGGCTCAAAAATAGTATTGGAGGAACCCGATAGAACTCCTAAGTGAGGTGGGTCATGTGGAATCTCGTTTCGATCTGTTTTGAGACAGTGTTAGCGTCGGTATAGGATAGGTGCTTGGTTTGTGTCAAATGTACCATAGGCTCATAAATAGTTTTAGAAGCACCCGATGGTACTCATAGGTGCGAGGGTCTGGTTTACCTCTGTTCGGTCTGTTCGGAGATAGTGCTAATCTTGGCACAAGATAGGTGCACGGTTTGCACTGCACGTACCACAGGCCCATAAATAGTTTTAGACGCACCCGATGGAACTCGTAAGTGACGTGGGCCGTGTGGAATCTCGTTTTAGTCCATTTGGAGACAGTGTTTGTGTCAGTGCAAGATAGGTTCACAGTTTGCACCGAACATACCATAAGCATAGAAAATCATTTTGGACACACTCGATGGGACTCCTTGGTGACGAGCCTCAAGTGGAAGCTCTGTTCGGTCCGTTTGGAGATAGTGCTACTATTGATGCAAGATTGGTGCACGGTTTGCGTTGAACGTACCGTATGCTCAGAAATAGTATTGGAGGCACCCGATGGAACTCCTAGGTGATGTGGGTCATGTGGAATCTCCTTTCGATCTGTTTTGAGACGGTGTTTGCATCGGTGCAAGATAGGTGCTCGGTTTGCGTCAAACGTACCACAGGCTCATAAATCATTTTAGACACACCCGATGGTACTCCTAGGTGACGAGGGTCTATTGGACCTATATTCGGTCCGTTTGGAGATAGTGCTAATCTTGACGCAAGATAGGTACACGGTTTGCACTGAACGTACCATAGGCTCATAAATAGTTTTGGACGCACCCGATGGAACTCTAAGTGACGTGGGTCATGTGGAATCTCGTTATAGTCCATTTGGAGAAAGTGTTTGTGTCAGTGCAAGATAGGACCACGGTTTGCACCGAACAAACCGTAGGCATAGAAATTGTTTTGGACACACTCAATGGGACTCTTAGGTGATGAGGCTCAAGTGGAGGCTCTGTTTTGTCTGTTTGGAGATAGTGCTACTCTTGATGCAAGATTTGTGCACGGTTTGCGTTGCACGTACCGTAGTCTCAGAAATAGTATTAGAGGCACCCTATGGAACTGCTAGGTGAGGTGGGTCATGTGGAAACTTGTTTCGATCTGTTTTGTGACAGTGTTAGCATCGGTGCAGGATAGGTGCTTGGTTTGCGTCAAACATACCATAGGCTCATAAATCGTTTTAGACACACGCGATGGTACTCCTGGTGATAAGGGTCTGGTGGAGCTCTATTTGGTCCGTTTGGAGATAGTGCTAATCTTGACGTAAGATAGGTGCACGGTTTGCAATGAATGTACCGTAGGCTCATAAATAGTTTTGGTCGCACCCAATGGAACTTGCAAGTGACGTGGGTTGTGTGGAATCTTGTTTTATTCTATTTGGAGACAGTGTTAGTGTTAGTGCAAAGATACCATAGACATAGAAATCATTTTGTATGCACTCGATGGGACTCCTAGGTGACGAGTCTTAAGTGGAAGCTTGGTTCGGTCCATTTGGAGACAGTGCTACACTTAATGCAAGATTGGTGCACGATTTGCGTTGAACGTACCGCAGGCTCAGAAATAGTATTAGAGGCACCCAATGGAACTCCTAGGTGAGGTGGGTCATGTGGAATCTCGTCTCGATCTGTTTTGGGACAGTGTTGGCGTCAGTGCAAGATAGGTGCTCAATTTCCGTCAAACGTACCATAGGCTCATAAATCATTTTAGACGCACCCGATGGATCTCCTAGGCGACTAGGGTCTGGTGGAGCTCTGTTCGGTGCATTTGGGAATAGTGCTAACCTTGACGCAAGATAGGTGCATGGTTTGCACTACACGTACCATAGGCTCATAAATAGTTTTAGACGCACCCGATGGTACTCGTAAGTGACATGTGCCATGCGGAATCTCATTTTAGTCCATTTGGAGATAGTGATTGTGTTAGTGCAAGATAGGTGCACGGTTTGCACTGAACATACTATAGGCACAGAAATCGTTTTGGACACACTCGACGGGACTCCAAGGTGACGAGTCTCAAGTGGAAGCTCTGTTCAGTCCGTTTGGAGATAGTGCTACTTGATATGAACCCACTAGGGTGAATCCTGATCTTTCGATGAGAGAAGGTGGATAACTCGATTTGGGGATGGAGATGACATTCACGGCCCGACTACAACCATCCAAGGATGCTACGCCTTAGCAACCGATACACCACCTCCAACAGCCGTCGCGATCTTGTGGAACACGATCAACCAAACCACTAGGGTAATTCCTGCAAGCAATCGAGGAACAAGCAAGAACAAGTAGAACAAGCAACTCAATTGCAAATATGGAGATGAAAACCAATCTGAAATCACAAAGTTGGGGTTCTGAATCGAGTAGAACGGATGGTCTAGTCGACACACGCGTCTACAAGGAAGTAGCAATGGCTAAACTTTCAACAAAACAAAACCCAATCTGTTTGTGGCAGCTCTAATCCTTATTAATACCTAGGGGAACGACCAGGGGGTGTTGGGGTCGTTCTCCAACCCTAGGACACATCCCTAATGAACCCAACTTGATACATGGGCCATCAGCCCAAAATAGGGTGACACAGCACCAAAGGCAGAAAAGGCCCCGGCGTTGAAACGACGATTGCGGAAGCATCGGATAAGATATAGCCATGAGTCTAGATCCGTTGGAAAATAGACTTGATAGGCTTTGCAAAAAGTGCTAGAAGGTCCCAATCCGAGTCCGTATGCGACCGTGGTGAACATCACAAGTTGGAGCTGTCCTGGAGTCCGAATCCAGCCCCAAAACGTGTTGGATTTGATCTCTTTCTTTCCTTGGACCAAAAGTGACGTGGTGTCCAGGTGGAGGACGTTGGGAATACTTGGATTTGGTCCCCAACCAACTTCATTAACCTTCCATGCTTTCCATATGCAATCAAACCTTTCCTTGATCCATGTAAGTAATTCCTTGATCCATGCAGTCATATTTGAGCCAATGATGTCCTCATCATTCTCCCCTTCTTGACAGCAAACCGTCCTCGGTTTGACCTTTGTTGGAGGATGTGTTGTAGGTAAAAGTGAACCGTGCTCCCCTTCTTGATATTTATCCTGTTGCATTTGGGAAAAACTAGAAAAACTTTGCAAGACATCATTAGTGTTAGTGCAGCCCTCAATTTGATCATGGTATTGTGGCCCAAAAGGATATTTCAGATTAGAGCAAATATAAACTTTATGCACCAAATATTCTCCTTTGTTGTCATATTTGCCAATTGCATGAAGCGAACAATGATTAAAACTTGGCAAAATAGAATCAAATTTAAGTTTCTCTTTTAGACAATTTAGATTACACAGAATATCAAATTCAATATAACCCAAAGTATTTAAAGAGGACAACAAATTCAGTTCATCTTGTGCACATGTAATAGGATGAAAAAGCTTATCTTCAGCACATTTGTATGGTTCCAAACCAAAAGTATCACACTTATTTGCTACTTGTGGCATAGGAGTAAAAGAATCATCAACACACAACTCCTCTTTATCACAAGGAACCGCGAGTAATCCATTTTGTGACAAAGGAAAATCAGTAGTGGGTTCCACTATTTGTTGCTCTTCATTAGCATGCAGAGTGGACAAATTTTGGACATTATGGGTCACATCATTCTGGCAAGTATTCACAGATAATAGAATCTCTTTTTCAGCATTGAGAGCCAGACAAAACAATTGACCAATATGGCAATATGATTTGCTAATTAATAAGGTTCGAATTTCAGAATTGAGCCCTCTCATGAATCTACTCATAACATCTTCCATGCATTCATCCAATCCACCAAACATGATACAAATCTTAAAATTATGGTAGTATTGTTTCACAGTCTTGCTACCCTGCTTCAAGTTGTCTAATTTTGCAAGCAAATAATCAACATAATATGCAGGAACGAATGCATCTCTAAAAAGAAATTTGAAGTCTTTCCAAGATTCTGGAACTTTGATGTGCCTACAAATGTGTTTCCATTCGAGCAAAGCATATTCAATCAAAATATTAGAGGCAATACAAATCTTTTGTTTCTCGGATAGGTCATGCTCCTCAAATTCATTGTCTACTTTTAACTCCCAATCAATGTAAGCTTGAGGATCAAACTTACCATCATATAATGGCAAATGTTGAATGACATCCTGAATATGAGGGTCTAGTTTCAACAGCTCAAAAATCTCCATATCACCTGCCATGATTAGTAGGAAACAAGAAACACAAAAATAATATGTATCCTCCTATCAACTACTAGGATGTGTCAAATGTAATTCTCTCAAACTCAACTTGTTAAAACAAGCCCTTACAAGTTCTTACCAAGCCAAACAGGAGGTGACGGCAACCAACAAATCTACAACCGTGGAGTGAAGTGTATCGGTGCCGCAACAACAACACCTGTCAAGCTGTAGTCGAAATATGTGGAGCTATAGGTGGGCTAAAACAAGGAAGTACTAGAACCACGTTAGTTGCAAGCAAATTGAACAAATGCTCAACGACGTTATTATGCTGGTCTTAGGCTAGTACATGCTAGAGACACGAGCCTGGACACAAACGAAGTCACTGAGCAGCAACAAAGAAGGATCACAAGGACAGGAATAACAACAAAAGAAAAACTCTTCTCTTCTTCTTTCTCTTTCTTTTCTTTCTTTCTTTCTGTCTTTCTTTTCTTTCTTTCTTTTCTTTCTTTCTGTCTTTTTTTTTCTTCTGTTTTTTTTCTTTCAACTAGCACAAAACTGAAATTTTGCAACAAGAAATAACAAGCTACTTACAGCGATTAAATGTTTCCTTGGGAAGGGTGATTCAGTAGCAAAGTGAAACAAGTGGTTGTGTTGCAAAACCAGCAGACGCGCAAATCTCCAGGGCAATTGCGAAGCGCTCAGAATGAATTTGGGACCAAGCTCTGATCCGTTGGAAAGAGGACAAGTTAAGCTTTCTAGATTGTATTTAAACTCCCTATTCAGACTCCTAACAAAGGAAATATGGTACTTTTGTTTTCAAGATAAAATAGGACTCCGAATCGAATTCTATCTTGATCTTGTTGAATTTCTTTTGTAGATGTAAATATGGATGTGGATAAAACCTCCAAGGACGTGGCTAGGATAATGGTGGTAAACAAAACAAAGGAATTTTAAAATCCACTCGGATTCCTAGAGAGAAACAAATAAACTCAAATCTGCGATGGTGACAGAAACGTACTAGAACTCGAAACTCTAAATGACTAGACGCTAAGACCAGCAACTTGCACGACGATGCAACCGTTAATTCAATAAGCCCTAACTAAGTAGTAATAGTATTAAGCTCAAAGGGGTTTTGGGATTATGAAGAACTAATCTACTAATTTTGTTTTGGCTTTTTCTAGACCATAGGAGATTAAAAACAGCAAAGAACTAGAAGTCTCTCACCGATCAACCTTGCTCTGATTACCAACTGATATGAACCCACAAGGGTGAATCCTGATCTTTCGATGAGAGAAGGTGGATAACTCGATTTGGGGATGGAGATGACGTTCACGGCCCGACTACAACCATCCAAGGATGCTGCGCCTTAGCAACCGATACACCACCTCCAACAGCCGTCGCGATCTTGTGAAACACGATCAACCAAACCACTAGGGTAATTCCTGCAAGCAATCGAGGAACAAGCAAGAACAAGTAGAACAAGCAACTCAATTGCAAATATTGAGATGAAAACCAATCTGAAATCACAAAGTTGGGGTTATGAATCGAGTAGAACGGATGGTCTAGTCGACACACGCGTCTACAAGGAAGTAGCAATGGCTAAACTTTCAACAAAACAAAACCCAATCTGTTTGTGGCGGCTCTAATCCTTATTAATACCTAGGGGAACGACCAGGGGGTGTTGGGGTCATTCTCCAACCCTAGGACACGTCCCTAATGAACCCAACTTGATACATGGGCCATCAGCCCAAAATAGGGTGACACAGCACCAAAGGCAGAAAAGGCCCCGGCGTTGAAATGACGATTGCGAAAGCATCGGATAAGATATAGCCATGAGTCCAGATCCGTTGGAAAATAGACTTGATAGGCTTTCCAAAAAGTGCTAGAACGTCCCAATCCGAGTCCGTATGCGACCGTGGTGAACATCACAAGTTGGAGCTGTCCTGGAGTCCGAATCCAGCCCCAAAACGTGTTGGATTTGATCTCTTTCTTTCCTTGGACTAAAAGTGACGTGGTGTCCAGATGGAGGACGTTGGGAATACTTGGATTTGGTCCCCAACCAACTTTATTAACCTTCCATGCTTTCCATATGCAATCAAACCTTTCCTTGTCCATGTAAGTAATTCCTTGATCCATGCAGTCATATTTGAGCCAATGATGTCCTCATCACTACTCTTGATGCAAGATTGGTGCATGGTTTGCGTTGAATGTACCGTAGGCTTAGAAATAGTATTGGAGGCACACGATGGTACTCCTAGGTGAGATAGGTAGTCGTTTTGCGTCAAACGTACCATAGGCTCATAAATCATTTTAGACGCACCCGATGGTACTCCTAGGTGATAAGGGCCTGGTGGAGCTCTATTCGGTACGTTTGGGGATAGTGCTAATCTTGATGCAAGATAGGTGCACGGTTTGCACTGAAAGTACCATAGGCTCATAAATAGTTTTGGACGCACCTGATGGACCCCTAGGTGACGTTCGGTCTGTTTGGAAATAGTGCTAACCTTGACGCAAGATAGGTGCGCGGTTTGCGTCGAACATACCGTAGGCTCAGAAATAGTATTGGACCTACGTCGCCTAGGAGTTCCATCAGGTGCGTCCAAAACAATTTCCATGCCTGTGGTACGTTCACCGCAAACCATTCACCTATCTTGTGTCAAGATTAGCACTATCTCTAAACGGACCAAAACAAGCTTCCACTTGGGCCTCGTCACCTAGGAGTACCATCGGGTGCGTCCAAAATGATTTCTGAGCCCATGGTATGTTTGGTGCAAACCGTGCACCTATCTAGCACTGACACTAACATTGTCTCCAAACCGACCGAAATGAGATTCCACATGACCCACGTCACCTAGGAGTACCATAGGTGCGTCCAAAATGATTTCTGAGCCTGTGGTATGTTCGGTGCAAACCGTGCACCTGTCATGCGTCAAGATTAGTGTTGTCTCCAAACAGGCCGATGTGAGCATCTTGAAGAGCCTTGTCACCAAGGAGTACTATCGGGTGCGTCCAAAACAATTTCTAAGCCTATGGTATGTTAGGCACAAACCGTACACCTATCTTGCATCAAGATTAGCACTATCTCCAAACAGACCAAAGTGAGCCTCCACTAAAGCCTCGTCACCTAGGAGTACCATCGGATGCATCTAAAAGAATTTCTGAGCCTGCGGTATATTTGGCGCAAATCGTGCACCTATCTTGCATGGACACTTTGTAACACCCCTGGTGTTAAGCATGCATTATGCATTGCTAATCCTATGCATGAGCATCATCATGCATTCATAAACATTTCATGCACTATAAGTGAAACATAACACTGAAACATGTGAAACATGTCACTGAAACATGGAGGTTGCATTTGCTTGTCTCAATAGATTAATGAAATGTTAATGCTTGTTATGCTTTATATATGCTTGTTTGTTAATGTAAATAGCTTAGAAATGTTCATTAAATAATTTGGAGCAAAGTTTATTTTAAAAGTTTTGGCAAATTTCGCTTTTGAAAATAATCTTGAAAATTAGGGTTCTTGTTCAAAAAAATCAACTTTTAATCTCTATCCAAAAATTTGTTTGGAATTTCAAAATGTGCCTTAAAGCAATGTTGTAGAGAATGAAATTCTGCACAACTTTTGTTTTTAGGTCACTTTGTGAAAATGCCTCTAACTTGATCAAAATGAGAGTTTTTGTGCTATTGTCAAAAGAAAAGGCATTTTTATTTCCTTAATGGGCCTCCCCCACCCTTTCCGGCCCATGGCTGTTGCGGTCCGGCCTGCCCAGCGCACTCTCGCCCCACGTCCACGCCTAACTAGAAGCAGAGCTTCCTCACCGCATGTCCGTACTGTTGCGAGTATGCCCTAGAGGTTATCATAGAGATGATTGTATTGCCTTGTATCCATGACATACTATGAGTCCACTGAATATCCATTAAAGACAACTTGTATCGATTAGCAATTATGTGAATTGTTTGTGAAACTCTTTTACTTGTATGGTTATTCTAGAATGGTCCCTGATCGGAGTTCATGTTAGGATGCGCATGAATATTAGATCAGCACATTATTAGTTGATGACTATGTTTCACAAGTCATAGACATAGAGATGTCAAATTAATAATGTGGGGCACATGTGTGATATGTAGGCTGGACTGACCCAACGTGATATGTTGTTATTGTCTCGATTCACATCATGTACGTTATGTCCTTAGACCTGAGATTGTTGTATGTACTCAAGATGTGAAATGACCTACTTAGAGACTATCAAACGCTACTCTGTAACTGGGTAGTTATAAAGGTGGTCTTCGGGTTTGTCAAGAAACATGCTATGAGACATAGACAATCAAGATGGAATTTGCCCCTCTCTATGTGAGAGAGATATCAATGGAACTTTAATGATTGGATCAACAAATGCATGGCTGTGCTTAGGTTAAGTGTTAACCTATGAGTTGGACTAAATATCATGTGGCAAAAGAAATAACATGTATATGGTTTGTGGTGGTTCGTCTAATATGATCTTTGCATACACATAGGAGTTGACACGTCTTGCTGGAGACCACTATCAACTAATGGCTGAGTAGGAGTACTCGGGCCATGTCTACGTGTGTGTAAACCCATAGGGTCACACGCTTAAGGGGCTAGAAGCCCAATTCGGGTTGGACCCGAATTTGACTAGGCTTAGGGTTTTCTAATTGGGCCTCCAACTTGGGGCTGATTAGAGGCACCTATATAAGAGAGGGAGGGGGCATGGCTAGGTTACTCATGCCATTAGGCAGCCGCCATTGTGCCCCACGCTCACGCCTACTGCTACTCGCGGACCTAGCAGTCCGGAGGCACAACGCTTCCTCCCCGTATGTGTGGGATACCTTGAAGGTGCTGCATCTAGAGCACAAGGATGAACTGCATGAGAGGGTCAATCCACGAGCGGAGGGTGGACATGACGGACGACCACGCAACTGCACGGCACTGCTACGACGCGTTCGACTACATCGAGTCACTTCCGCTGCACTTGCGCGTCTAGTGGTAATCCTGTAACCTGTAATTAGCAGTAGATCCTGTTTTATGAGGTCGAAAATTTTGATTTTTTGGCTAGCGTAGCACCCTCATAACCCTACACATACGCCGGTGACGCCCTCCGTCGGGTGGCGACCGGTGGCCCCCGCGCACGTGCCAGCCTTCAAACCGAGCCGAGCACCCCCTTCGCAATTTTGCATGCCCCGCTTCACCCTCCTCCTTTTTGCCAGCGCAAGCAGCGGCAGCAGTGCCACCGTGCCATCACCGGTGTCGCACTCCACCACCGCCGCACCTCTCCACGATTCAACCAGCAAACAGCTCCGCCTTGCCTCCCTCTTCACCGTCGACCCACTTGCGCCATCGTTCGCGTCAAGGTAGAGCCGATTTGGTCGCTCCTCCTTGCCGGCCGCTGCAGTCGGTCTCGCCGAAGTTCACCTCACGCATGAACAGCTCGCTCCCCTCCATCTCCAAACAAACCAAAACGAGATTCCACATGATCCACATCACCTTGCTGTACCATCGGGTGCATCCAATTTCCGAGCCTATGGTATGTTCAACACAAACCATGCACCTATCTTGTGTCAAGAATAGCACTATCTCTAAACGGAATGAAATGAGCTTCCACTTGAGCATAGTCACCAAGTAGTACCATCGGGTGCGTTTTACATTTGAGCCTATGGTACATTTGGCGTAAACCTATCTTGCATCGACCCTAACACTATCTCCAAATAGATCGAAACGAGATTCCACATGATCCACATCACCAAGGAGTTCCATCGAGTGCGTCCAAAATCATTTTTAAGCCTATGGTATGTTTGGCGCCAACCGTGCAACTGTCTTGTGTCAAGATTAGCACAATCTCAAAATGGACCAAATTGAGCTTCCAATTGAGCATCATCACCAAGGAGTACCATCGGGTGTGTCCAAAATGATTAATGAGCCCATGGTACGTTTAGCGCAAATCATGCACCAATCTTGCACCGACACCAATACTATCTCCAAATAGACCACAATGAGATTCCACTTGACCCACGTCGCATAGGAGTTCCATCGGTTACGTCCAAAACGATTTCCGTGCTTGTGCTACGTTCGATGCAAACCATCCACCTATCTTGCGTCAAGATTAGCACTCTCACTAAACGGACCGAAGTGAGCATCCACCAGAGCCTCATCACCTAGGAGTACCATCGGGTGCACCTAAAATGATTTCTAAGCCTATGTATGTTTGGCGCAAACTGTGCACCTATCTTGCACCGACACTAACACTGTCTCCAAATGGACTGAAAGGAGATTCCACTTGACCCACGTCACCTAGGAGTTCCATCAGGTGTGTCCAAAACAATTTTCATGCCTGTGGTACATTCGCCATAAAAAGTTCACCTATCTTGCGTCAAGATTAGCACTATATTCAAACAGACCAAAATGAGCTTACACTTGAGCCTCGTCACCTAGGAGTACCATCAGGTGCGTCCAAAATGATTTCTGAGCCTATGATACGTTTGGTGCAAGCCGGGCATCTATCTTGCACCAATACTAACACTGTCTCCAAACGGACCGAAATGAGATTTCACATGACCCACGTCACATAGGAGTTCAATCGGGTGTGTCCAAAATGATTTTTGAGGCAGTGGTACGTTTGACGCAAACCGTGCACCTATCTTCAATCATGATTAGCACTATCTCCAAATGGGCCGAAGTGAGCATCCAATATAGCCTTGTCACCTAGGTGTACCAATGGAAGGAGTTCTCTCTCTAATGAATTAGGGTTTCTCTTGGGCCAGGGGCCATACTTATATAACCCTCTAGGAAGCACCACAGCCCTTGGATCAAACCGACCTTCATCAATGACTTTTTATTGATCCTCAAAGGCGGTGGAGGCATGATCCATGAGGTGGAAGCTGATTGGCTTCCTGGGTGGGGCGGGCGCCCAGGCCCAAGGGCAGCCGCCCCTGTTGCTTGGCCTATGGGCCCTACCCTTCGGGCGAAGATCTTCTCCAGTCTTCTAGAGTATACTTTTTCATAGTATGGTCGGTTTCTCTCTATGTAAATATGACATGTGGACCTCCTTTGGTTCTTTCCTGATAACGCCCTGTAGAAATAGATATTCACCAAAACTCATAGAATTTTGTCAGTGTAACCCCTATATCTAGATAGTATTTATGTTTAGGTCCTTTCTCATGCTATGTTGACGGTTAAAAATGATACTTATCTATCATCAATAGTGCCACACACCAGTATGAAACCTCATCGCCTAGTAGTCACTACTGTCTTGGATTCGCATGGTAATATTTAATCTTTTCTCCTCGGTCTCTTCGTCGTCTTGTAGAAAATTTCTATCTACTTAATTTCAATGCTATTTGCTAATATCATCAAATCATCCCTCATTCCCTCATGCAGGTGCATCGAGATTGTAGATTTGCCCCAACATGAAAGACAATCTAGATTGATATCATGTTAGTGTTTGTCTAGTTGCATGCATGTGAAAATTTGATACATAAGAGAACAATCTATTTAATTATTTGGCATTTTATATTATATTATAAAGAGCATGGGGAGCTAGTGACATTGCATCCCTAATTATAAGTCTCTTACTCTCTTTTGTGTCTATATTTTATACTACCAATATGGTGTTTGAATTATTTATATTATAATCTATCAATGTTTTTAACTTAATCATCAAATTTAACATTTATATTGTCATTTATTGTGGATATACCGAATTATATTAAAAAAATGAATTGTTACCAAATTGGTAAATGGTTTTACCGAATTCAGATAAGAAATTTTTGGATGGCATACCCTGAACTAAAATCCTAGATCCGCCACTAGGTGCTGGATAGGTGCACGGTTTGCACCAAACGTGCCATAGGCTCAGAAATTGTTTTGGATGCACCCGATGGTACGCCTAGGTGACAAGGCTCAAGTGGAATCTTGTTTCAGTCCATTTGGAGACAGTGTCAGTGTTAGTCCTAGATAGGTGCAAGGTTTGTGCCAAACATACCATAGGCTTACAAATCATTTTGGATGCACCCGATGGTACTCTTAGGTGACGTGGGTCATGGGGAATCTTGTTTTGGTCTGTTTGGATACAGTGTTAGTGTCGGTGTAAGATAGGTGCACCGTTTGCGCGAAATGTACCATAGGCTCACAAATCATTTTTGGACACACCTGATGGTAGTCCTTGGTGACGAGACTCAAGTGGAAGTTCGTTTCGGTCC
>CM039591.1:31182479-31212320 GCA_022457205.1 Saccharum spontaneum | reverse complement strand
AAACTGAATCTTATTATGAGTGGAGTTCTGAAGACAAGGAGACGGGTGGCTGGCTCAGCACACGCGCCTACAAGCAAGTAGCAAAGGCTAAACTTGATCTAAACAAAACCCAAGTGTTCCTGGTGGTGGCTAAGGGTATATGATGTGTGGAGGACGACCACAAGAGAGTTTGGGTCGTGCTCCAACCCTAGGACGCGTCCCTACTAGACTCTAAAAGATATAAGCCCATTGGGCTAACTTAAGGTGACGCAGCACCCTGGACAGAATAGACCTCTCGGTGATTTTTGGACTGTTGACGCCGTTTCTGAGCAGGTATGAGTATGAGGTCAGATCCGTATGAAAGTAGACTTTATTAGCTTTCCAACAAGTCTAGAATCAACCCAATCTGACTCCGTATGTAACCGTGGCGACCGTCACAAGTTGGAGGTGTGCTGCTGTCCGAATCCAGCCTACGCAAGTCCTTTTCCCTTTCGGTCTTCTCCTTGATTCCTAATCAAAACAAGAGTGCACGTGTCTTCAAGATCTAAACAGGATGGACAAGAGCTCAAGAAGGAACTCACTTGATGATTAAGTGTTCAAGCACGAGCACGGGTAATAGGACTAGCAGGTGTCGGCGTGGACGGCGTGGATGTATGATCGGTGTTGATGTCCTCATCACTTTTGTTTTCAAGATAAAACAGGACTCCGAATCGAATTCTATCTTGATCTTGTTGGATTTCCTTTTTGTAGATGGAAATATGGACATGGATGAAACCTCCAAGGACGTGGCTAGGATAATGGTGGTAAACAAAACAAAGGAATTTGAAAATCCACTCAGATTCCTAGAGAGAAATAAATAAACTCAAATCTGCGATGGTGACAGAAACGTGACTAGAACTCGAAACTCTAAACGACTAGACGCTAAGACCAGCAACTTGCACGACGATGCAACCATTAATTCAATAAGCCCTAACTAAGCAGTAATAGTATTAAGCTCAAAGGGGTTTTGGGATTATGAAGAACTAATCTACTAATTTTGTTTTGGCTTTTTCTGGACCATAGGAGATTAAAAACAGCAAAGAACTAGAAGTCTCTCACCGATCAACCTTGCTCTGATTACCAACTGATATGAACCCACTAGGGTGAATCCTGATCTTTCAATGAGAGAAGGTGGATAACTCGATTTGGGGATGGAGATGACATTCACGGCCCGACTACAACCATCCAAGGATGCTGCGCCTTAGCAACTGATACACTACCTCCAACAGCCGTCGCGATCTTGTGGAACACGATCAACCAAACCACTAGGGTAATTCCTGTAAGCAATCGAGGAACAAGCAAGAACAAGTAGAACAAGCAACTCAATTGCAAGTATGGAGATGAAAACCAATCTGAAATCACAAAGTTGGGGTTCTGAATCGAGTAGAACGGATGGTCTAGTCGACACACGCGTCTACAAGGAAGTAGCAATGGCTAAACTTTCAACAAAACAAAACCCAATCTGTTTGTGGCGGCTCTAATCCTTATTAATACCTAGGGAAACGACCAGGGGGTGTTGGGGTCATTCTCCAATCCTAGGACACATCCCTAATGAACCCAACTTGATACATGGGCCATCAGCCCAAAATAGGGTGACACAGCACCAATGGCAGAAAGGCCCCGGTGTTGAAACGATGATTGCGGAAGCATCGGATAAGATATAGCCATGAGTCCAGATCCATTGGAAAATAGACTTGATAAGCTTTCCAAAAAGTGCTAGAACATCCCAATCCGAGTCCGTATGCGACCGTGGTGAACATCACAAGTTGGAGCTGTCCTGTAGTCCGAATCCAGCCCCAAAACGTGTTGGATTTGATCTCTTTCTTTCCTTGGACCAAAAGTGACGTGGTGTCCAGGTGGAGGACGTTGGGAATACTTGGATTTGGTCCCCCAATCAACTTTATTAACCTTCCATGTTTTTCATATGCAATCAAACCTTTCCTTGATCCATGTAAGTAATTCTGAAAATAAAAATATACACATTTTATGGTGGAGCACCAATTCATCAAATGCATCAATGATAAGCCTCATATAGAATGGTTGCACCTTTGGTATAGAAGTGGTTGACATGGTCATATTTGAACCAATGATGTCCTCATCATCTACGTTGCCGCTGCTCAAGTCAAGTGCTCACTAACCGGGAGCGACGGTGATTCGAATCGAATTCCTATCCAGCTGGAGGGGTATTTCTAACACTCACCGAGTCACGCCTGGTGAGGGCTGCTCAGGTCACCTTTCGTACAGTTCAGGAATCGCAGGTCCGAATGATGTCGCGTCCCCAAGGGCGACACTCTGCCAGGTGATAGGGACTCTAACCCCCCTTAGTCTCACGCCAATGTCCCCAAGCACATCCTTTCTCTCCTCTAAGATGCAACCTACCATTCGATTCCCGGCCTGAACCATACTACTCGACTTCGCGGTCGGAACGACTTATCCGGCCAACTAAGTGTTAGACTGCGTTCAACATGACTCAAGGACGTACAGCGAATCGGTCCTTAAACGACTCAGACGGGGATAGATCCACACCCAAGACCTCCATGCCTTGTTGCTTCACTATCGTCATCCCGCCCGGTCTCATTTCATTTTATTAACACATGGTTCCATTCCACGATAGCAAATATAGCCAACCGTGCCATATATGAATATCCCTATCTCTCGCAGGTGATAGGAAATCACCTGACTTCTACCGCTTAAAGCAGGGCTAAGCATCTATTCGATCCTAGTCTATGTAGGATTCAAGGATTCATATAACTGGACAAGGAATGATATAATGCAGCAAGGTTTTCAACCAACTCCTACCACTTAATGCAACAATACTTATAACATATATATATAATTAATTGCTTTGAAGATAGGAGGCTTATAATGCTCCGGGGCTTGCCTGGGATCCGACTCAAGTTAGAGTATGTCAGATGAATTCACTTGGCGAGCATCTCCCAATCTATCACTTGTCCGGTCCTTCTATCTTCGGGATGGATCCACCAAACACCGTCTTCGGGTCTGGCTCCAACGCTACATCACGTCCTTCACATTTTCAGCTAGCGTGCCTAAATGAAATGCAAGATGCAAGTGCATGAATACAAAGAAATGCAATAGATGATGCATCACACGTTAATCAAGGCAAGTATGAGGTTATAGTAAAGACACGTAAGCACATCACATTACTTAAGTAACCTTACACAAACAAACATGCTAAAATAGAAAAGAAAGCAATACCAAGCATGACATAAGATTTACAAAGTCTCAGTTGTACTAGCTTAATCACCAAAGACATGAATCACACTTAGCAATACGCAAGCAAAGTAACCAAGCAATCATGTATTTTCAACAATTCTGGACATACATGCAGTAGCTGAGTAAATCAATCATATCTGAAGTTCTACAAATCCAAATGACTTGCAAGAAGACATCCTAGAAAGATTATGAAATTGTCCACATTTCATTTATAAACATCTAAACCTGATTCTAACATTTACCAGGTCGAAATACAGAAGGTACAGAATCTGTCCTAGAAGGACAGAGAGCAACATAAATCTGAACCCAACTTAGAACAGCTGTAGTTTCTAAACCATATAGCCAAATACCACCAAATTTTAACAAAGGCTAGATACATAAATTATCTACAACTTTTGGATAAACAAGTTTTACAACAAAGCACATTATCATGAAGAACTTTGCTAAGTTTCCAGATCTGTCCAGAAACCTCATTTGCAAGAAATAATTATTAACTTATGTTGCAAACATATAATTGGATAAAACCAACTTTACCAATATGTCACACATGACTAATGAACATCAGAAAACATAGTGTCAATTACTAAATAAATTCTTTTAATACATTTTCTTAATTTATTTAGATCATGATAAATTCTACCAAAATTACAGTGGCCTACATATGCTTCTCAAAAGTCTACTGTCCAAATTTCAATTCATTTGGGCAAGTATATCAGCCTCTATGAAAAAGACAAATAGCTATTGCAATAATCATGTGAGAGCAAGTTAAACTTAACACTCAATATTTTCTATGAACACAAGGCCATATTATGAATCAATATGATAGAGAAACACCATACTAAGGTAATGGAACAACATTTTCTATTTTATCATTTATATATTAATTGTAAGCTTTTTATCAAACCAAAAACAAGTTAACTCAATAACTTGAGCATACAGTAAGAAATGGCCATGAAATTTATACCACAGTACATCCATAGCATGACAAGCCTACCATATAAATTTCACATCAATTGGAGCAACACAACTTAAGATATAAAAATAACAAGCAATATAATTGTAGATTTCCTTATTTATCAAGGTCCAATCAAAACCCTAAGAAAACAGTGACAACTAGGGTGTTTAATATTTTTCCTAGCAAGTACATGTCATCACAAAATTAACAAAATAAGAATCACTATTTTTGGAGTTCTAAAACTCTAGATATGGCTCTGGTCAAGTTTATAAGCATTTTTAGAGCATTTTTAAGGCTTAAATAAAGACATCAGAAAATATCTACAAACATGTAACATATTATGACTCCACTGCATAGATCTTTTCTCAAGGTTTCCAAAAAGTCCACTTTTGCTATTTTTGGATTTACCTAGCAAGAGATATGCATTTTAGAAGATTTACATAAAATCTGAATTTCAAAAACAGGATTTATCCATACCTAACCGAATTTGCTAGGCACACCCGAAAACACACCCCAGATTCGTCACTACATAACTGCCATGTGGGACCCGTTAGACCACCTAGCCCCACCTGTCATTCACCATGAAAAGGAACACACACAGAGAGAGGAACCAGATCCTTCTTCTACCTCCCGACGCCGGCAAGGAGGAGATCGGACGCACGGCTCCGGCGAGGTGGGGCCACCGGCGGCGGCGGCTAAGGGCGGCAAGAGCACCAGGGGACCTCCACGCCCTAACTGGTGCCCCTGGCTCGGGCCAAGGAGACCCGTGGTGTCGCAGCCACGAGAGCAGGCGATGGCGACGGCGGCGGCCCGGTGGCAGCGGCCTCCAGCGACGGTCACGGCCGGGAAAAGGATGCAGCGCACGCAGCATGGCGTGACGACGGTGGTGATGCAATCCGTTCAGCATGATGAGGGAAGAGACGCGGTGGCGTGGAGCTTGCCTAGCTCAGCAATGGCGGCCACGGCCACAATGGCGTGCGAGCGCGCGAACCGAGACGAAAAAACAGAGGGAGCGGACAGAATGGAGTGGGGCGAGATGGGGAGGGCGCTCGGGTGCTGCTCTTCCCCGGTGGCAGGGCGTAGGGCACGTGGCAAGGTGGAGGACGCGCGGTGGCCATGCACGGTGGACGCGTGACCAACGTCGAACACGTGGTGTGCATGAATCAGCCCGACTTGGAGGCCGTGTTTGGGCTTGTTCTAGGCTGAACTAGGTCTTGGGCCCAACATGAAGTTTGAAGCCCACAAGATACTCTACAAAATCCATGTAGTGACTTTGGTCATTAGAGCAACCGGTTAAGAGATAATTAACCCTAAATTTGACACTATCAACGACTTGAAAGCAACGAGGAACAAACCAAAATGGGGGTAAAAATGAATTGCAATTGGTGCCATCTTCTTGTATGCTCTTCCCCATCATGTAAGCTCCAAATTTTGTATTTGCCTCAACTTGAGTTGCTTAACAAGAATTGGAGAACGCGGAATGCAACGTGTCGATATCGAAAGGTAACAAAGTACACTTTTGCTGTTTTCGGAACTGTTTTCGAAGATCCAAATGAACTCCAAACTTGATGAGACTTGATTCATTGGCTCCACCATGAAAAGTACTTCAAATCATAGTAAGGAATTAAATTGAGCTACCACATAGATTTAGAAGATACAATGGCATGAACATGTCAATTCACAGCTGCCAAACAGGGACTTAGAAATATTTTCTGCTTCCAAAAACAGCAGCTGATTCAAACTTGTGAGCTCTATTTGACTAGGTTAGAGACCAAACTAGCTCTTGACCATTAAACAAAGTTTGTTGTACCCAAGATGAACTACAACTTTTGTTTAAGGTCAAACCTCAACTGGTACAGAAGTCCAACTTTTACTTTGGTCAAAGTATCAACTCGATAAAGCCGAAACTAGGGTTTTAGGCCAATCAGCGCAATTTCTTGACATTTGCTCAACATGAATCCTTCATTACTTTTGTTGTAGAGTTCATCTAGAGTCATTTGGGCAAGTTTGCATGGTTTGGTTGATGATCTATAGTTCCATTAACTTAATGGGGCAATTTCCAATAGGAATGGAACTTATCATTTCATGTGACTTTTTGATTCCAAACTTCATGAAACTTTTCCAGGGATCAATATAGATAGTTATTGAGGTGAGACATGTGAAGATACTTTGATAGCAACACCTAAACATATATCTTTAGAATGACCTATATGTACAGCAAAGGAGTAACATCCAAGTTTAAATTAGGCTCTTCTTCATAGGTTGACCTTGACATTGTCATCTCCACTTAATCTATCATGTTTGAGCTCAAACCCACTACCTAATTGGTGATAAACACCTGGGGTGTTACAGGACTGGTCGGACTCCGAAAAGTCTACACCCCTGTGGTTATGGTACATTTGCCCACCAACCCGAACCTAAAGAAACCAGATCGCACTCCAAAAAAGCATTCCTAAACCGACACAGTGTAAAAAATGAGTAAACACTTACTAAAACCAAAAGCATGTCAAAACAAAAAGACTTAGACAAGAAGGCCTCAAAGGCCGGTACCTTGCCCATAATCTAAAGTTTTTACACGGGCACCATAGCCCGACATGTTGTTCACAGGTCAATAGGAGGAGGAACCATTCTTCAAACCTGGCCGCTAGGATCGCCATGGGTGCCTAGGCCTCTGAGTCGGCAACGTCCAACACCTCGTCAGGAGCATCAAGGTAACCACCGCTCAGAGCTACTAGATTAACCTCATAAGGGGACCTGTAGATGGCAAACGTGTGACGGACACCAAAATGCAACGCATCCCTCACGAGGGCTCGGACCTGCCCAAAGGCAAGCAAGAGGTGTTCATGCACCGGGACCTCCTGGGCTCCAGCAGGGACTACCCCCAAGGCATCGCACAATGATCTAGCAGTGACACAGCTCGGAATACTCGTTGTTCGATGCCGCTAGGGTACCTTGCACCGACAACAGCTCCATCTCGAGCTCACCAACCCTGGCCCTCAGCCCTGGGCAAGGAGAGGGAAGTAAGAAGCAATCACGAGAAAGCCATGGTATCCAAGCAAGAACAACCCGACTCACCCGTGACCTTCATGGACTAAACGCAGAGTTGGTTGACCACCCAAGTCACCGCTGACTTGAATGGGCACAATCCATGGTTCTTGGCAACAAGTTGGGAGGTGCTTCGCATGGTCATCTTCCATCGCTCAAGCATGGCATCCCATTCAAGGTGGATTGTGTGACACTATTGGAATAACAGGTCTCGGTTAGCAAGAGCGTGCCAGTGCTCTCGGAGGACAGAGACGAGACTAGTTTGAAGTGCCCCATTTTCCGCCAGCAACGCCTCGTGGATAGCTGATGCTTCTTGAGCCACTTCGGTAGCCTGACGAACGCTCTTGGAGGAATCTGTTGTGGCCTTCGCCTCTACTTCAGCATGGGCGATGGCCTCCTAAAGCTAGGCGCGGAGCTCTGTCATCTCGCCCTCAAGGGTGGCTAGGTGGCACTAGCGGCGCTCAATTGCAATTCAATTGCAGCGGTCCGCTGAGTCTCTTCAGCCAGCCATGCCCACGCCTCCTAGCCTTGGCGAATGAAGTCAGACTTCGCTCGGCTGCACGCAAGGAGTGCCTGTGCGAAAGAATCGCATTAGAAACATACCGCACATGTCGGGCAGAAGCAGAAAAGGCCAAAAAGCATCACCAACCAACCTGACCCAACACCTGCATCTAGTTCCAATGCTTTTGCTCCTTGGCATCGTCCAAAACAAAGGAGGGCAGTAGCCCAGGCAGTCCCAGACGCGACTCGTCTTGACGGTGGGCCTCGGGTTCCATCCTCACCAAGGACAACAGACTAACGGGAAGTGGCTGTCGCTCCACTGCCGACGAGGTTGAGGGCTCGGTGGGATAGGACGATGTCCCCACTGGTTCAGAAACCTTGCCGGTTTTGCCCTGCATTCTCAGCATAGGCTGCTCACCATTAGCAGGTGGCCCCTTGCCGTGTCCCAATCTGATATCACTAGTCACACTAGCTGTAGATATTGTGGCTTTGGCAGCCGATGGCACCTCCCGAGGGGTGGCCGGATCATCATCCAGAACGGTGGCCTCGACGGCAGGGTTGGAAACACCTGGCTATACCACCCCCTTTGGAGCAATCACAGCGGGCACCAAGACTGGAGGGGACAGACCGAGAAGAGGCTGGCCAGTGGAGGTGGCACAGGGTCTGACCCTAGAAGGGCTTTGGACCTAGCATTTCAGCCTCTTCCATGGTGCAAGCGATGGGGTGCGAAAGCCCATCCCACTGCGTAAAACTAAGCATTAGTGCGATGCACGTCCAACTACTAGCGTTTGAAGGAGGAGAGCATGAACGTACCTTGACACCTTTGGATGCCCATGCTTCTGAGAAGCCTCAGAGGACTGACTTCCTCCCTCTGAAGCGCAAGGAGTTCGCCCCACCCCCATGGTACTGGGGTCCGCCCCACTCACCGTGGGGATGGACCCTACTACCATCATGACGGTGCCAGAATCTGTCCTTTCTACCGAGATGGTGGAACCAGCTGTCGCCGTGGCCTTAGCACCTTCCCTGGCAGCCTTGGAGGTAACTATCTCTGACGAAAGGTGAGGCAGAGACAGAGGAACAATTAGCCGATGGGGACCAAGCCCACTTGATTCTGCCCTAGAGCGATCGAAACTGCTCGGGGACCCACGACGTCGGGATGGGGAGGCACCCCTAAGGTCTGAATCACTGGACCCATGAGGCACCGCCTGGGCGGAGGGAGATGGCCCCTCAACGCATTGGTCCTATCCTCCGACACAGATTGTCCGTGAACCACCATCATCATCATCCTCCTCCCCCTAATCTGTCTCTTCCTCAGTGAACCCTTCTTCCTCCTTCCCAGTGGCCCATTGCTTCTTTCACTGCATTTCACATTCCTCGCACTGGCAGGCCCTGGCAGTGTTCTCTAGAAGTCGCTTTTGTTTGAGACCCCATTCTACTTCGGCTCGAGCCTGATTCTGCTATCGAATCACCGGGTCCGGGAGTGGGGGATCTAGCACACACCATACAAAGTTGCCCTTGCTCGAATGTTGCACAGTGAGGCATATGGCAGAAATCGAAGGAGACTATGAAACCACAAAGAAAAAATGCCTTACCAAATCAACGGTGTTGTGGTCAGGACACATAGGGGGATGGATGTCGAGCTCAGTGTCTGTAATCATGATCCCCAATGCAGACTTGATGCACTTTTCGACATTGGCAGGATCGAGAGGAGCCGCCATAAGCACCGTCCCCTCTAGGGATGCCCCCGGCACCATGTCGAAAAGCCGCCGCTCTTGGCGCATTAGGGGGCAAGACCCTTTGCTCATGGTAGGCGGCAATAACTCCAACGCCCGTCATGCCAGCGTTCACTAGGCGCTGCATGGCCTGGAGGAGAGATTGGATCCTCTTCATCTTCGGCTGTGGGGGCCGTACATCCATTTCTCGGGCACGTCCTTGTACCAGCGGCCCATGAAATCAGGAAGGGGCGCGTCATCATGATTTTAGAGGTAAAACCACTTTTGGTGCCACCCCTTATTGGAAGAAACCCCCTTCATTGGGATGTACTCATCAGACCAGGAATAACGGAGCTGGAGCGCACAATGACTGTTATACACCGGCAATGAACCCCCCTTCTTCAAGGATTTAAGACAGAGCCAAAAAAAGTAGTACTTCCATAAGATGTGGTTGGGCTCAATGCCTAAATAACCCTCGCACAAAGCGGCAAAGGCGACGGCCTGCTAAATTGAGTTCGGATTCAGATTCTGTAGCTTGAGCTCGTAGTGGTGAAGGATCCAGCAAATGAATTTATCCGCTGGCGTCTCGAAACACGCTCATGAAATCAAGCCAAACTGACCACATACCTAGGAGGGTAGACCGATTCCCACTCATCACGGGAACAATCCACTCCGATCGATTCGGGTCGATGTTGGGGCGGAGGAAGCCCTCCTCCACCAGCTTCTAGGCATCCTTGGGGACGAAGGAGGAAACTGGCCATGGCTCCATTGGAGAAGGCTAGGAGGCATTTTGGTGGCGACAGCGGTGACAAGAAGAAAGGCAGAGGAAATGACTGTACAAGGAAAAGAGGAGGGTTCCAGATTGCAAAGAGGGTGGCACAAGGCACACGGGGTCCAAGCCAGTGCTATTAACCTCCCTTTGACTATCAGGGACCCACCACCACCGCAAAAACCTCAGAAGCCGAACCACATCTTCTCACTGCTCCCATCAACCGCACTCAATTACCTCTGACAAAAACCACAACTCACCCTTTCACCTTCCTTTCCACACAACCGATCACCAGCTCGTCCATGGGCTGACCATGGGCCACTGTAAAAGGAAAAACACCTTTCACCAAGACTCACCCAGAAAGGCCTTCTTTGGGCCCAACAAAATACACAAAAACTATACCAAGAGCTGGTGGACGGTGATTGGGATGACCCACATACTTCAAGCCAAGTTTTAGAGGCCCGCGAAGGAAATCGAAGGATTTGGCATGAAGAACTGTTGTAAAGAGAAGGGGCTTGTGGGCGGACACCACTGCGACCAGCCAACGGCTAGTCAAGGATGCCCATTCTCTGAAGCATCCCAACTTTCATAGAGCAAGGACTCAGGGTCTGACCCCACCTTGTCAGCCTAGCAAACGGCCAAGGTTGCCCACAACTCTACGATCGCATGCTCAAATCTCATCCCTTGAAGGGGTACACTACCCCTCCAAGGCCTCGAGAGCCACACCCGGTGGGTGCGCTCATGCATACCCACCGGAAAAATCCTCGAGAACACAAAACAAATCGCTCACTCATCTCTAAGCCTCTAGAGGAATAAAACTTATTCCTCCAAAGGCTTGGGGGCTACTATCGGGTACCAATAAAATGGGGTACCCCATTTTCATCGCAAAACTACTCACCAATAAAAATATTACAGCCCACGGCCCATCACAGCCAGCCCAGGCCTTACTCCGCTCAAAACCAAAGCCAAAAGACAAGCGCCCATGCCCCCCAGCGCTTCCCCACTTCGTTTGACCCCTCTCCATCACGTCCAACCCTCGTGACGTCATCTAGGCACCCGAGCTCTGTGACGTCATCAAGGTGCTCGACCCCTCTGCACAGCTACTGCTTGCTCGCCCCCTCCCACTGTAACACACTGCCACAGGTATGCACGGGCCCCTACCTTTTCCTGCTAAGGAACAGGAGCTCGCCGCATCATGTAGGATTGCTTGGGAACTTGTACACCTGATTCATGATCCGGTCAAGGCTCCCACGTTTCTTCCTTGCCCCCACGGCAGTAACAGGGAGAAGCTACACTACGCCGCACCCTACCATGTCTACCTCAACGAGATAGAGAGCAATGGCCATCCAGGCCCCTCCCCACCTTTTTGCTGGTGTGGCTTCAGGGCCACGAAATCTTCTTCATCATGACACCGTGTCAGGGTATGGCTTCACCGCATCATCTACAGCCATGACATGCCACCACCACGACGATGACTGTGCGAATGCACGAACTGAGAGGAAAGCTAGCAATAATGAGCACCTTAGGGCCTTTTTTCTATTTTCGTACATCTAGATACTGTAACCCGACCCATCCCTTTGCAAACTATAAAAGGGGAGGAAGGGACCCTTGACAAGATAGGGTTCAATGGAGAGACAACGCCCAGCAATGGCATATACTAAACATACACTCAAACACTCGAACACACCCACTCATAGAGACCTAGGAGCCATCCCTCTCTCAACCAGCTTGTATCCCCCTACTACAAGCACTTCAGTGCAAAGCAACACGAACAACAGCGAGAACTAGATGTAGGGACGTTTAGCCTGAACTAGTATACATCTTGTGCTCGCCTTGCACACCATCAGTCTCCGACGTGCAGCATCATTCACTTCCCGTTCTAGACACCCCCTAGTTCTAGAACACCGACAGGTATGTTTGACACAAACTGTGCATCTATCTTGCGTCAAGATTAGCACTATCTTCAAATATATCGAATCCAACTTCCACTTGAGCCTCGTCACCTAGGAGTACGATTGGGTACGTCCCAAACAATTTCTGAACAGATGGTATGTTCGGTGCAAACCGTGCACCTATCTTGCACCGACACTAACACTGTCTCCAAATGGACTAAAACGAGATTCCACACAACCCACGCTAGTTACGGGTTCCAAACAGACCGAACATAGCTCCACCAGACCCTCGTCACCTAGGAGTACCATTGGGTGCGTCTAAAATGATTTATGAGCCTATGGTACATTTGAAGCAAACCAAGCACCTATCCTGCACCGATGCTAACACTGCCTCAAAATAGATCGAAACGAGATTCCACATGACTCGCGTCACCTAAGAGTTCCATCAGGCGCCTCCAATACTATTTTAGAGACTGTGGTATGTTCAACGCAAACCATGCACTAATCTTGCATCAAGAGTAGCACTATCTCCAAACAGACCGAACTGAGCTTCCACTTGAGCCTTGTCACCTAGGAGTCCCATCGAGTGCGTCCAAAATGATTTCTATGCCTATGGTATGTTCGATGCAAATAGTGCACCTATCTTGCACTCACACTAACTTTTGATTAGCCTATGGTACCTTTAGTGCAAACCGTGCACCTATCTTGCGTCAAGATTAGCACTATCTCCAAACAGACCGAACTGAGCTCCACCAGAGCCACATCACTTAGGAGATACATCGGGTGCGTCCTAAACGATTTCCGAGCCTATGGTGCGTTTGAGGCAAACGGTGTACCTATCTTGCATCAAGATTAGCACTATCTCCAAATAGACCGAATCCAGCTTCCACTTGAGCCTCGTCACCTAGGAGTACCATCAGGTATGTCCAAAATGATTTATGAGCATATGGTATGTTCAGGGCAAACCATGCACCTATCTTGCATCGACACTAACACTGTCTCCAAACGGACTAAAACAAGATTCCGACCCACGTCACTTACGAGTTCTATCAGGTGCATCCAAAACTATTTACGAGCCTATGGTACGTTCAGTGCAAACCATGCACCTATCTTGCGTCAAGAATAGCATTATCTCTAAACAGACCGAACAAAGCTCCACCAGACCCTCGTCACCTAGGAGTACCATCGGGTGTGTCTAAAACGATTTATGAGCCTATGGTAAGTTTGACACAACCCAAGCACCTATCTTGCATCGACGCTGACACTATCTCAAAATAGATCGAAACGAGATTCCACATAACTTACGTCACCTAGGAGTTCCATCGGGTGCCTCCAATACTATTTCTGAGCCTATGGTACGTTCGACACAAACCGTGCACCAATCTTGCATCAAGAGTAGCACTATCTATAAACGTACCAAACTAAGCCACCACTTGAGCCTCATCACCTAGGAGTCCCATTGAGTGCGTCCAAAACAATTTCTATGCCTTTGGTATGTTCAGTGCAAACCATGCACCTATCTTGCATTGACACTAACACTGTCTCTAAATAGATTAAAATGAGATTCCGCACGACCCACGTCACTTACGAGTTCCATCGGGTGCGTCCAAAACTTTTTATGAGCCTATGGTGTGTTAAGTGCAAATCGTGCACCTATCTTGTGTCAAGATTAGCACTATATCCAAACAGACCAAACAGAGCTCCACTAGACCCTCATCACCTAGGAGTACCATTGGGTGCGTCTAAAACGATTTATGAGCCTATTGTACATTTGACGCAAACTGAGCACCTATCTTGCACCAACACTAACACTGTCTCAAAATAGATCGAAACGAGATTCCACATGAGCCATGTCACCTAGGAGTTCCATCAGGCCAATACTATTTCCAAGCCTATGGTACGTTTGACGCAAACCGTGCACTAATCTTGCATCAATAGTAGCACTATCTCCAAACAGACCGAACCAAGCTTCCACTTGAGCCTTGATAAGAACCCACTGGGGTTTGATGGCTGATCTTTCGATGAGAGATCACGGCGAACTCGATTGGTGGAAAAAGATGATGTTCACGGTCCGACTACAATGATCTAGGGACGTTGCGCCTTGGCAACCAATACACCACCTCCAATGGTTGCCATGATCTTGTGGCGCGACAACCAGCTACTAGGGCACCAGTCCTACAAGCAATTGAAGAACTCGCAAGAACAAGAGAACAAGTACTAAATTACTAGATGTAAATGAAGGTTTCAAACTCAATCTCCAATGACATGGGGTTCCGAAGACAAGTAGACGGGCGACTGATCCAACACACGCGTTTATAGGCAAGTAGCAAAGGCTAACTTGATCTAAACAAAACCCATCTAATGTTATGGCTGTAGGAGCCTTATGTAAGGAGTGGGCGACTAGAGGAGGGCCAGGAGGTTCTCTCGACTCATTAAAAATAGAAGAGAAACAATGACCACTGCATGGTTGCATGAGATCCCTTATTGACTAAACATGCACTAAGAATAGGTGCTAAAATTAGGTGTTGCAGCTCCTATGGGCAGAAACATTCCGGAGGAAATTGACTGTTGCAGGCGAGTCTGATGCGATTTGCATGTGAGGTTGGATCCTTTGGAAAGTACACTTCATTAGCTCTCTACCAAGTATTAGAACGTCCCAATTGGAGTCCATATGAAGCCGTGGTGATCCGCGCAAGTTGGGTCAGTTTTGCTGTCCGAATCCAGCCAACGCGAGTCCTTTTCCCTTTCGGTCTTCTCCTTGGTTCCTAATCACAACAAGAGTGCATGTGTCTCCATGAAACATGATGGATAGAAGCTCAAGAAGGAACTCACTTGATGATTAAGTTTACGAGCGCGAGCACGAGTAAGAGGACCAGCAAGAGGTACTGGTGTCGGTGTGGATGCATCGTTGGTGTTGAAATCCTCATCACCCACATTACCTAGCAATTCCATCGGGTGCTTCCCAAATGACATCTGAGCCTGTGGTACGTTTGGTGCAAACCGTGCACCTATCTTGCGACAGGATTAGAAATATCTCCAAATGGACCGAATCGAGCTTCCACTTGATCCTCGTCACCTAGGACTACCATCGGGAGCATCTAAAATGATTTCTAAGCCTATGGTACATTTAGCACAAATCGTGCACCTATCTTGCACCGACACTAACATTGTCTCTAGACGGACTAAAACACATGACCCACATCACGTTAGAGATCCATCGGGTCCATCCAAAATGATTTCTGAGCTTGTGGCACGTTCAATGCAATCCATGCACCTACCTTACGTCAAGATTAGCACTATCTCCAAACGGATCGAATCGAGCTTCCACTTGAGCCTCGTAACCGAGGAGTACCATTAGTTATGTCAAAAATGATTTCTGAGCATATGATATGTTTGGCACAAATCATGCACCTATCTTGCGCCAATACTCACACTGTCTCCAAATGAACTGAAATGAGATTCCAAATGACCCACGTCACCTAGGAGTTCTATCAGGTGTGTCCAAAACCGTTTCTGAGCCTGTGCAACATTCGGCGCAAACGTTCACCTATCTTGCGTCAAGATTAGCACTATCTCCAAATGGACTGAAATGAGCATCGACTTGAGCCTCATCACCTAGGAGTACTAAAAAGATCCCGTAGGGTTCGCTGGCCGATCTTTCGATGAGAGATGGTGGATAACTCAATTTGTGGATGGAGACGACGTTCACAGCCTGACTACAACCATCCAAGGACGCTGCACCTTAACAACCGATACACCTCCTCCGATGGCTGTCGTGATCTTGTGGCGCGACAACCAGCCAATAGGGCACCCGTCCTGCAAGCAATCGAAGAACCAGCAAGAACAAGAAGAACAAGCACTTAATTGACAAATAAATATGAAGGTTTCAATCTAAAAACACAAGATGGTGAGGTTCTGAAAACAATTAGTCAGGCGGTTGATCCAACACGCGCGCTGAAAGGCGATAGCAATAGCTAACTCGACAAAACAAAACCTAATCTGTTTGTGGCAGCCCTAGAGGCATATAAGTAGATGGGAGGACGACCACAAGGGTGTTTGAGTTGTTCTCCAACCCTAGGATGCGTCCCTAATGGACCCAACTTGATACATGGGCCATCGGCCCAAAATAAGGTGACGCAGCACCGTTGACAGAAAAGGTCTCGGTACAAAAATAGTTACTGCAGAAGCATCTGATAAGATATATCCATGCAGCTAGATCCGTTAGAAAGTAGACTTGATAAGCTTTCCAAAAAGTGCTAGAATGTCCCAATCTGAGTCTGTATGAAGTCGTGGGATGCATCACAAGTTGGTGCTATCATGCAGTCCAAATCCAGCCAGTGCCAATCCCCTGCCCTTCTGATCCTCTCCATCATTCCTAAGTAAAACAAGAGTGCACGTGTTTCCATTGTCTAAATATGATGGATAAGAGTTTAAAAATAAACTTACTTTATGGTTGAGTTGACGGGCACGAGCACGAGTAAGAGGACCAAGTGGTGCTAGCGATGGTGTAGGTGTGGTGTTGATGTCCTCTTCATCCTCCCCTTCTTGCATTTGAGTCGTCCTCGACTCAAGCTCAACGTCCTCACCTAAATATAGCAAATCTGCAATGTTGAATGTGGGACTAACCCCAAAATTTGCAGGCAGATCCAGCTTATATGCATTATCATTAATTTTCTCTAACACTTTAAATGGTCCATCAGCCCTAGGCATCAATTTAGACTTTCTCAATTCAGGAAACCTATCCTTTCTCAAATGCAACCAAACTAAATCTCCAGGTTCAAATATTAGTTTCTTTCTACCTTTATCACCAGCAAACTTATATTTAGCATTCATATGCTCTATGTTTTCTTTAGTTGTTTCATGCAGTTTTAACATCAATTCAGCACGCTTAGTAGCGTCAAAATTTAGTTTTTCAGAAGATGGCAAAGGCATCAAATCAATAGGAGCACAAGGCAATAAACCATATACAATCTGAAATGGGCACATCTGTGTATAAGCACGCTTACAAGTGAATGATTATAAGCAAATTCAATATGAGGCAAACAATCTTCCCACATCTTAATGTTCTTCTTTAAAACAGCCCTTAACATAGTAGACAAAGTTCTATTGACAACTTCAGTTTGACCATCGGTTTGGGGATGACATGTAGTAGAAAACAAAAGCTTAGTTCCTAGTTTTCCCCATAAAGTCTTCCAAAAATGACTAAGAAATTTAGCATCACGATCAGAAACAATTGTGTTGGGTACACCATGCAAACGAATAATTTCTCGAAAGAACAAATCAGCAATATGAGTAGCATCATCAGTTTTACGACATGGTATGAAATGTGCCATCTTAGAAAATCTATCAATAACCACAAACACACTATTATGTCCCTTTCTTGTCCTTGGCAATCCCAACACAAAATCCATAGAAATATCTTCCCAAGGGGCACTAGGAACAGGTAGAGGCAAATACAAACCGTGTGGATTTAACCGTGACTTAGCCTTTTGACATGTCGTGCAACGAGCCACAAATCTCTCCACATCTCTTCTCATCTTTGGCCAAAAGAAATGATCAGCAAGTATGTCCTCTGTTTTCTTGGCTCCAAAATGCCCCATCAAGCCACCTCCATGTGCTTCCTGCAGCAACAACAAACGAACAGAGCTAGCTGGAATGCATAGCTTGTTAGCTCTAAACACAAATCCATCACTAAAGATGAATTTGTTCCATCCTTTCCCATCTTTACAATGCAGCAACACTTCTTTAAAATCAGCATCATTAACATATTGGTCTTTAATTGTTTCTAATCCAAAGATTTTGCAATCAAGTTGATTCAGCAAAGTATATCTCCTAGACAAAGCATCAGCAATAATATTCTCTTTCCCTTTCTTGTGCTTAATAACATAAGGAAAAGATTCAATAAATTCAACCCACTTAGCATGTCTACGGTTCAATTTCCCTTGACTACGAATATACTTCAAAGATTCATGATCAGAATGAATAACAAACTCTTTGGGCCACAAGTAATGCTGCCATGTTTCTAATGTGCGAACAAGAGCATACAATTCCTTATCATAAGTAGAATAATTTAGAACATGCCCACTCAATTTTTCACTAAAATACGCAACAGGTTTGCCTTCTTGTAACAAAACACCACCCAATCCAATTCCACTAGCATCACATTCAAGCTCAAAAGTCTTATTAAAATCAGGAAGTTGGAGGAGGGGTGCATGTGTCAACTTATCTTTCAGCATGTTGAAGGAGTTCTCGTGTACTTTACCCCAACTAAAAGGCACTCCCTTCTTCGTAAGCTCATTCAAAGGTGCAGCAATGGTGCTGAAGTCCTTCACAAAACGGCGATAGAAACCAGCAAGTCCTAGGAAACTTCGCACTTGGGTGATAGTCTTTGGTACAGGCCATCCCTGTATAGCTTCTACCTTGGCTTGATCAACCTCAATTCCCTGTGGAGTCACAACATAGCCAAGAAAAGACACTCGATCGGTGCAAAAGGTGCACTTCTCAAGGTTACCAAATAAACGCGCATCTCGTAAAGCATTAAAAACAGCACATAAATGATCAAGATGTTCATCCATAGATTTGCTATAAATCAATATATCATCAAAGTAGACTACAATAAATTTTCCAATGAAAGCACGTAGAACCTCGTTCATTAATCTCATGAAAGTACTTGGTGTATTAGTTAACCCAAAAGGCATGACTAACCACTCATATAAACCAAATTTAGTTTTGAAAGCAGTTTTCCATTCATCTCCCAATTTCATACGAATCTGGTGGTACCCACTACGCAAATCAACTTTAGAAAACACAACAGCACCACTCAGTTCATCAAGCATATCATCCAAACGTGGAATAGGGTGTCGATATCGAATGGTGATATTATTAATAGCTCTACAATCAACACACATGCGCCATGTACCATCTTTCTTAGGCAGTAAAATAATAGGAACAGCACAAGGACTAAGGGACTCACGCACATAACCTTTGTCGAGTAGTTCTTGCACTTGTCGCTGTATTTCCTTCATTTCTTCTGGATTTGTCCTGTATAGCGCACGATTTGGCAAAGATGCACCAGGAATAAGATCAATTTGGTGCTCAATCCCTCGTATTGGTGGCAGCCCCACTGGTATCTCACTTGGAAAAACATTGGAATACTCCTGCAAAATGTTAGCAACAGCAGGGGGCAAAGAATGCTGCATATCGTGAATTGAAATCAAAATATCCTTGCACACCAAAGCATAGGCAACAGAAGTGGAAGCAACCAATTCATTAATATCAGATTTAGTAGCAAGCAAGCAATGTCCTTTCAATCTTATCTCATCTTTCTTACTACTCACAGATGATGAGGACATCATTGGCTCGAATATGACCATATTAACCACTTCTAAACTAAAGGTGCAACCATTCTATATGAGGCTTATCATTGATACATTTGATGAATTGGTGCTGCACCATAAAGTGTGTGTATTTTCATTTTCAGAATTACTTACATGGATAAAGAGAAGGTTCAATTGCATATGGAAAGAATGGAAGGTTAATGAAGTTGATTGGGGACCAAGTCCAAATATTCCTAATGTCATCCACCAAGCCACCACGTCACTTTTGGCTCAAAGAAAGAAAGAGTCTAAGTCCAACACGTTTTGGAAGATGAATTCGGCCTGTAGAAGAGTCCCAACTTCCAACGGTTGCCACGACTTCCTACGGACTCCGATTGGGACGTTCTAGGACTTTTTGGAAAGCTTATCAAGTCTACTTTCCAATGGATCTGGACTCATGCTGATATCTTGTTAAATACATCTGCAGTCCTTATTTTAATACCGAGACCTTTTCTGTCCACGGTGCTGCGTCACCTGATTGTTGCCCGATGGGCCGTGTATCAAGTGGGGCCCAATAGGAGCGTGTCCTAGGGTTGTGGGATGACCCTCACCACGTCTAGGTCATCCTCTACCCTCTCATATACCTCCATAGCCGCCACAAAGAGATTGGGTTTTTGTTTTGATGTAAGTTTAGCTCCTGCTACTTCCTGGTAGATACGTGTGTCAGTTAGACCATCTGTTCTACTCGATCTGGAACCCCACCTTTATGTGTATTAGATCTGAAACTTCATCTCATATTTGCAATTGAGTGCTTGTTCTACTTGTTCTTGCTTGTTCTTCGATTGCTTGCAGGAATAACCCTAGTGGTTTGGTTGGTTGTGATCCGCAAGATCGTGACAACCGCTGGAATTGGTGTATCGATCGCTAAGGCGCAGCATCCTTGGATGGTTATAGTCGGGTCGTGAATGTCTCTCTAGTGAAATCGAAGTTATCCTTCTCCACCGAAAGATTGGGACACACATACTCTTATTAGTTGGTATCAGAGCAAGGTTTGATCGGTGAGAGATTTCAGTTGCTTTTATTTTCCTATAGTCCAGAAAAAGCCAACAAAAATAGTAGATTTTTTTCCATAATCCCATAGACCCTTTGAGCCTTTGACTAGTATTGCTTAGTTCGGGCTTGTTGAGTTTGGTTTACATCGGCTGAGTCGAGTTGCTGGTCTTAGGGTTAGGCTTTTAGAGTTTCGAGTTCTTGTCAAGTTTTGGTCACTATCAATTATATACATATCCGCTGCCATCACCACCACCATACATATCTCCACTACACCATATACATCTCCATTGCAATCATTACTACCATATTCGTCTTTGTTGCACCATATTCATCCACGCTATTTTTTTCACACCGAGAAAATCTGATTTGGGCGCACAAAGAAAAATCTGAGTTGCTAGTTCTTTTCTTGTTACTCCCCAAAAAGACAAATACATTATAAGTTGATGTTCTGAACTATGTTTTGTTAAGTTCAGATTCGTCTTGTGAAAACTAAAAGAAAAGAAGTAGAAGAAGAGAATTCAAAAAAGACAAAAGAAAAAAAAAGAAAGAGAAAGAGAAAAGAAAGAAAAGAAGAGAGGAGGAAAAGAGGGAGAGTGATAGATTGCTGTTCTTGTGCCTTTTTCCTACTGTACCGTGACTTCATTTGTGTCCAGGCTCGCGTCTCTAGCACGGTCTAGCCTAGGACCAGCATGGTACCATCATTGAACGATTTCTCAGCTTGCTTTTTGTGACTAATGTGGTGCTAGTACTTCCTTGTACATTAATTTGAGTCCTCCTACAGCTCCACATATTCGACTACAGCTTGACAGGTGTTGTTGCTATGGTGTCGATACACTATTTTCTAGGTTTTGCAACTTGTTGGAAACCGCCACCTCCTGTTGGGCTTGGTAAGAACTTATAAGAGCTTGTTTGAACAGGTTGAGAGTGAGAGAATTACAACAACCACATCCTAGTAGTTGATAGGGGCATAAATATTATTGTGGATGTTTCTTTTTTTCTTCTAATCATGGTAGGAATCCACATGGAAATACAAGATGATCAGGTTGTATATTCTCATCAGTTTGCTAAAGGTATGGCAAGAGATAAGCATGCGACTCATGAGGTATGTGATGTTTTGCTTGATAGAATAAAATCTGCACTACCTAGTTTTGAAGGAAAGTATGATCCTCATGCATATATTGAATGGGAGCTAAATGTAAACAATGAATTTAAAAAGCTTGATCTATCAGAAAATCAAAAGGTTAGAGTTGCTTCTAGTGTTTTTACTAAATATGCTTTAACTTCGAGTTGCTCTTCGTCCTTGTTGTCTTCATTATGCTGCTCTTTGTCTTTCGTGTGGAAGTCATCAAAACGCTACAGAAGAGCAGCAAGGCTTCTGTCCACACGAGCAACAGATGCCTCCAATCCTGCAAGCTTGGTGTTGGTGGCAAGTTGGGTGGCCTCCAATTGCCCAATCTTCTCATTGGTCACCTATAAATCTTGATCAAGTCCTTCTGTATGCAGTTGCACTTGCCTTGTAAAATGTTGAATGATGCCCTTGGTGTGAGGAGATTGTGGAATCTTGTTACTGTCCTCTGATCCTGACATGGTTCAACAAAACAAAGTGGAAACAAGATAACAGGTGAAGAAATAAAAGCCCTACAACTACTAGGATGTAGCTATAGCAAGGCGCTAACTCTCAACCTATTTATCAAGCTCTTACCAGTTCTTACCTTGCTCAACAAGAGGGGTCAACAACCAGCAAGTCTGCAACCTTGGAAGAGAATGTATCGGTACCGCAGCAACAACACCTGTCAAGCTGTAGTCGTATATGTGGAGCTATAGGTGGGCCAAATGCTATGCACAAGGAAAGATACTAGCACCACGTTAGTCAGAAAAGCGAGCTGAATAAGCGTTCAAAGTTGGTACTATGCTGGTCCTAGCCTAGACCGTGCTAGAGACGCGAGCCTGGACACAAAGGAAATCACAAACTCCACCTAACAAAATGAGACAACACAAAGATCAGCCCCTTTTCTTTTTTTTTATTTTTTTCTTTTTTTCCTTTTTTTTTCTTTTTTTAAATCCTCAAAACTGATTATATGATCAGAGAGATATCAAATGAGCAATTCACCACACACACTTTTTCTGAAAAAAATCAGGGATATTCTGGACTCTCTCTCTAGAGTAAAAACGAGCCAAAATGTATACGCAAGACGTGGAGAGTTTGAGTATAGGTAGGACTACTGCTGCACAAAGATGTACTTAGATTCAAACTCAAAACAGCAACAAGGTAGCTGTCAATTCGGACTCTAAACTGATTCCAACTCGAACTCAACCCCATGTGGAATTTGGTCTGAAAACAACTCAGATTCCTACTCGGACTTGAACACAAGGATGTATTCGGATTTAGCTAACAAAAGGTTTATATGGTAGCACACGGCTGTGACTATAACGTGACAAGAACTCGAAACTCAAAAGGACTAAAACTAAGACCAGCAACTCAACGCAATCGATGCAACCGACGACTCAACAAGCCCTACTAAGCAGTGCTAGCAAAGGCTCAAAAGGTCTATAGGATTACAGAACCCTAATCTACTAATTGTTTTTGGCTTTTCTGGACTATAGGAAATTAAAAACAGCGAAGGATTGGAAGTCTCTCACCGATCAACCTTGCTCTGATTACCAACTGAAAAGATCCCGTAGGGTTCGCTGGCTGATCTTTCGATGAGAGATGGTGGATAACTCGATTTGTGGATGGAGATGACGTTTACGACCTGACTACAACCATCCAAGGACGCTGCGCCTTAGCAACCGATACACCTCCTCCGATGGCTACCGTGATCTTGCGGCGTGACAACCAGCCACTAGGGCACCCGTCCTGCAAGCAATCGAAGAACCAGCAAGAACAAGAAGAACAAGCACTTAATTGCCAAATAAATATGAAGGTTTCAATCTAAAAACATAAGATGGTGAGGTTCTGAAAACAATCAGTCAGGCGGTTGATCCAACACGCGCGCTGAAAGGCGGTAGCAATAGCTAACTCGACGAAACAAAATCTAATCTGTTTGTGGCGGCCCTAGAGGCATATAAGTAGATGGGAGGACGACCACAAGGGTGTTTGAGTCGTTCTCCAACCCTAGGACGCGTCCCTAATGGACCCAACATGATACATGGGCCATCGGCCCAAAATAAGGTGACGCAGCACCGTTGATAGAAAAGGTCTCGGTACAAAAATAGTTACTGCAGAAGCATCTGATAAGGATATATCCATGAGGCTAGATCCGTTGGAAAGTAGACTTGATAAGCTTTCCAAAAAGTGCTAGAACGTCCCAATCCGTGTCCGTATGAAGTCATGACATGTATCACAAGTTGGTGCTATCCTGCAGTCCAAATCCAGTCGGCGCCAATCCCCTGCCCTTCTGATCATCTCCATCATTCCTAAGTAAAACAAGAGTGCACATGTTTCCATTGTCTAAATATGATGGATAAGAGTTTAAGAATAAACTTACTTGATGGTTGATTTAACGGGCACGAGCACGAGTAAGAGGACCAAGTGGTGCTAGCGATGGTGTAGGTGTGGTGTTGATGTCCTCATCAAGTACCATCCGATGCGTCTAAAATGATTTTTGAGCCTATGGTACGCTTGGCGCACACCATGCACCTATCTTGCACCGGTAAGAACACTGTCTCTAAACAGACCGAAATGAGATTCCATAAGACCCACGTCACCTAGGAGTTCTATCAGGTGTGTCCAAAATGATTTTCGAGCCTGTTGTATGTTCAGAGCAAACCGTGCACCTATCTTGCGTTAAGATTAGCAATACCTCCAAATGGACCGAAACAAGCTTCCACTTAAGCCTCGTCACTTAGGAGTACCACCAAGTGCATCCATAATGATTTCTGAGCTATGGTACATTTGGCAGAAACTGTGCACCTATCGTGCACCAACACTAAAACTGTCTTCAAATGAACTGAAACGAGATTCCACATGACCCACATCACCTAGGAGTTCCATCAGGTGCATCCAAAATGATTTCTAAGCCCATGGTATGTTCGACACAAACCGTGCACCTATCTTGCGTCTAGATTATCATATCTCTAAACAGACCAAATCAAGCTTCCACTTGAGTCTTGTCACGTAGGAATACCACTGGGTGCATGCAAAATAATTTCTGAGCCTATGGTACATTTGGCATACACCATGCACCTGTCATGCACTGGTACTAACACTATCTCTAAACAGGCCGAAATGAGATTCCACATAACCCATGTCACTTAAGAGTTCTATTGGGTGTGTCCAAAATGATTTTTGAACCTGTGGTATGTTCGGCGCAAACCTTGCGCCTATCTTGCGTCAAGATAGAAATACCTCCAAATGGACCAAAATGAGCATCCACTTGATCCTCATCGCCTAGGAGTGCAATCGGGGGCTTCCATAATGACATCTAGAATAACACTATGTCCAAATAGACCGAATCAAGCTTCCACTAGAGCCTTGTCACGTAGGAGTACCATCGGGTGCATACAAAACGATTTCTGAGCCTATGGTACGTTTGGCGCACACCGTGTACGAATCTTGCACTAGTAATAACACTGTCTCTAAATAGACCAAAATGAGATTCCACATGACCCACGTCACCTAGGAGTTCTATCGGGTGTGTCCAAAATGATTTTTGAGCTTGTGGTATGTTCAGCGCAAACCATGCACCTATCTTGCGTCAAGATTTGCAATACCTCCAAATGGACTAAAACGAGCATCCACTTGAGCCTCATCGCCTAGGAGTACCATCAGGTGCGTCCAAAATGATTTCTAAGCCTATGGTATGTTTGGCGCACACCGTGCACCTATCTTGCACCGATAGTAACACTGTCTCTAAATGGGCTAAACAGAGATTCCACATGATCCACATCACCTAGGAGTTCAATTTGGTATGTCTAAAATGATTTTTGAGCCTACAGTATGTTCGGTGCAAACAGTGCACCTATCTTGTGCCAAGATTAGCACTGGACCAAAACAAGCGTCCACTTGAGCCTTGCCACCTAGGAGTACCATCTGGTGCGTCTAAAACGATTTCTATGTCTATGGCACATTTGGTGCAAACTGTACACCTATCTTGCACCGACACCAACACTGTCTCTAAACGGATCAAAACAAGATTCCACATGACTCACGTCCCCTAGGTGTTCCATCGGGTGCGTCCAAAATGATTTCTGAGCCTATGGTACGTTCAATGCAAAGCATGCACCCATCTTGCGATAAGATTAGCACTATCTCCAAATAGACTGAATCGAGCTTCCACTTGAGCCTGGTCACCTAGGAATACCAACGGGTGCATCCAAAACAATTTCTAAGCCTCTAGTATGTTTGGCGCAAACCATGCACCTATCTTCCACTGATACTAACACTATCTCCAAATGGACTGAATGAGATTCCACTTGACCCACGTTACCTAGGTGTCCTATCGGGTGTGGTCAAAATAATTTTTGAGCCAATGGTACAATCGACGCAGACCATGCATGATCTTGTATCAAGATTACCACTGTCTCTAAATAGACCGAGTCGAGCTTCCACTTGACCTCGTCATCTAGGAGTACCATCAGGTGCGTCCAAAATAATTTCTAAGCTTGTGGTACGTTTAGCGCAAACCGTGCACCTATCTTGCACCAATACTAACACTGTCTCCAAACGGACTGAAACAAGATTCCACATGACCCATGTCACCTAGGAGTTCCATCAGGTGCATCCAAAATGACATTCGAGCCTATGGTACATTCGGCGCAAACCATGCACCTATCTTGCGACAGGATTAGCAATATCTCCAAACGGACAGAATTGAGTTTCCACTTGACCCTCGTCACCTACAAGTACCATCAGGTGCGTCCAAAATGATTTCTAAGTCTATGGTATGTTCGGTGAAAACCACACACCTATCTTGCACCGACACTAACACTGTCTCCAAACGGATCGAAATGAGATTCTACATGACTCACGTCACCTAGGAGTTCCATCAGGTGTGTTTCTGAGCCTATGGTATGTTGGATGCAAACCATACACCCATCTTACGCCAAGATTAACACTTTCTCCAAACAGACAGAATTGAGCTTCCACTTCAGCCTCGTCACCTAGGAAAACCAATAGGTGCATCCAAAACGATTTCTAAGCCTTTGGTACGTTTGGCACAAACCGCACCAACACTAACATTATCTCCAAATGGACTGAAACGAGATTGCACATGACCCATGTCACCTAGGAGATCCATCGAATGCGTCCAAAACAATTTTCGAGCCTATGTACGTTCGATGCAAACCATGCACCTATCTTGCATCAATATTAGCACTATCTCAAAACAGATCTAATCGAGCTTCTAGTTGAGCCTCATCACCTAGGAGTACCTTCGGGTGCGTCCAAAACAATTTCTCTGCCTATGGTACGTTTTGCGCACACCGTGCACCTATCTTGCACCAATACTAACACTGTCTCTAAATGGACTGAAATGAGATTTCACATGACCCACGTCACCTAGAAGTTCTATCTGGTGTGTCCAAAACAATTTTCGAGCCTACGGTATGTTCTGCGCAAACTATGCACCTATCTTGCGTCAAGACTAGCACTATCTCTAAATGGACTAAAACGAGCATCCACTTGAGCCTCTTCACCTAGGACTACCATTGAGTGCATCCAAAATAATTTCTAAGCCTATGGTACATTTGGTGCGAACCGTGCACCTATCTTGCATCGACACTAACACTGTTTCCAAACTAATTGAAATGAGATTTCACATGACCCACGTCACCTAAGAGTTCCATCAAGTGCGTCCAAAATGATTTTCGAGCCAATGTTATCATCGACACAAACTGTGGACCTATCTTGCATCAATATTAGCACTATCTCCAAATAGAGCGAATCGAGCTTCCTCTTGAGTCTCGTCACCTAGGAGTACCATTGGGTGCATCCAAAATGATTTCTAAGCCTATGGTACATTTGGCGCAAACCGTGCACCTATCTTGCACCGATATAACACTGTCTCTAAATGGATCGAAATGAGATTCCACTTGACCAACGTCACCTAGGTGTTCTATCGGGTGTGGTCAAAACAATTTTTGACCCTATTGTACATCCAACGCAAACTATGTACCTATCTTGTATCAAGATTACCACTATATCCAAACAGACTGAATCGGGCTTCCACTTGACCTCATCACCTAGGAGTACTATCGGGTGCGCCCAAAATGATTTCTGAGCCAGTGGTACGTTTGGCACAAACCGTGCACCCATCTTGCACCAATAATAAAACTGTCTCCAAATAGACTGAAATGAGATTCCACATGACCCACGTTACCTAGGAGTTCCATCGGGTGCATCCAAAATGACATCCGAGCCTATGGTACGTTTGGCGCAAACCGTGCACCTTTCTTGCGATAGGATTAGAAATATCTCTAAACAGATTAAATCAAGCTTCCACTTGAGCCTCGTCACCTAGGTTTACCATCAGATGCATCCAAAATGATTTCTGAGCCTATGGTATGTTTGGCGCAAAACGTGCACCTATCTTGCACCGACACAGACATTGTCTCTGAATGGACCGAAATAGGATTCTACATGACCCACGTCACCTAGAAGTTCTATCGGGTGTGTCCAAAACGATTTTTGAGCCTGTGGTATTTTCAGCGCAAACCATGCACCTATCTTATGTCAAGATCAACAATACTTCCAAATAGACCGAAACGAGCATCCACTTGAGCCTCATCGCCTAGGAGTACTATCTGGTGCTTCCAAAATGACATCAAGATGAGCGCTATCTCCAAACAGACCGAATAGAGCTTCCACTTGAGCCTCATGGCCAAGGTGTACCATCGGGTGCGTCCAAAATGATTTCTAAGCCTATGGTATGTTTGGTGTAAACTGCACACCTATCTTACACTGACACTAACACTGTCTCCAAATAGACCGAAACAAGATTCCACATGACTCTCGCCACCGAGGAGTTCCATCGGGTGCGTCCAAAATGATTTCCAAGCCTATGGTATGTTCAACACAAACCGTTTACCCATCTTGCGTCAAGATTAGCACTCTCCAAACAGACCAAATCGAGCTTCCACTTGAGCTCGTCACCTAGGAGTACCATCGGGTGCGTCTGAAATGATTTCTGAGCCTACGGTACATTTGGCGGAAACCGCACTGACACTAACACTATCTACAAATGGACTAAAAAGACATTCCACAAGACCCATGTCACCTAGGAGATCCATCGGATGCGTCCAAAATAATTTTCGAGCCTATGGTACGTTTGACGCAAACCGTGCACCTATCTTACATCAATATTAACTATCTCCAAATGGACCGAATCGAGCTTCCACTTGAGCCTCGTCACATAGGAGTACCATCGGATGCGTCCAAAATGATTTCTGAGCCTATGGTACATTTGGCACACACTGTGCACCTATCTTGCACCGATACTAACAATGTCTCTAAATGGATTGAAATGAGATTCCACATGACCCACGTCACCTAGGAGTTCTATCTTATGTGTCCAAAACGATTTTGGAGCCTGCGATACGCTTGGCGCACACCGTGCACCTATCTTGCACCGGTAATAACACTGTCTCTAAATGAACCGAAATGAGATTTCCACATGACCCATCCTTTGTAAAGATATACTTTATATGCTGCCTTATAAAGAAACTCTAGCTCTTTGTATACATATTTACTATTTTGCTTGAATTATTCGAGTAGTCATTCTTTTGGGACTCTTTTCAAGTTGTTTCCCCAAATCTTGGAATTTTCATTAGCTATGTGCTGGATATAAGCCTTAAACGTTGTGGGCGTATCTAGGTGCTTTAGAGTTAGGTCCCTTCAACTGGCTGTACCCTTGTTTTTATGTCTTCATGAGTCTTGTCGAGCATTGGTGCTAGGTTAGTCGGGTTCTTTTGTTCGGTTTGGAATAAATCCATGATAGGGTGAGTTCTATCTGGCTCTCATCTGTGCTGTGACACAACTTGGGATAGGTCAAGTGTTGGCTTGTCAGCCATCTTACTCTCATCCAAGCCTAAAAAGGCTTGAGATAGGGCGAGCTCAAGCTTCTTTTAAACTCTTTTGCTCTCATCCGGGCTAAATAACTCTGGGATAGGACGAGCACTAGCTGGCTCTCATCCGCGCTGTGAAAACAACTCAGGATAGGTCGATTGTTGGCTTGTCAGCCTTCTTACTCTCATCTAAGCCTGAAAAGGCTTAGGATAGGGCGAGCTTAAGCTTCTTTTTAGCTCTTTTGCTCTCATCCGGGCTGAATAACTCTGGGATAGGGCGAGCACTATGGCTCTCATCTGTGCTATGAAAACAACTCAGGATAGGTCGAGTGTTGGCTTGTCA
>CM039591.1:31132435-31182379 GCA_022457205.1 Saccharum spontaneum | reverse complement strand
TCTCCAAACGGACTGAAATGATATTCCACATGACCCACATTACCTAGGAGTTTTATTAGGTGCGTCCAAAATGACTTCCGAGCTTATGGTAGGTTCGACACAAACCGTGCACCTAACTTGCGTCAGGATTAGGACTATCTCCAAACGGACCGAACCGAACTTCCACTTGAGCCTCGTCACCTAGGAGTGCCATCGGGTGCGACTAAAATGATTTGCGAGCCTATGGTACGTTCAATGCAAACTGAGCACCTATCTTGCACTAATGCCAACATTGTCTCAAAATGGATTGAAACAAGTTCCACATGACCCACATCACTGAGGAGTTCCATTAGGTGAATCTAAAATGATTTATGAGTCTGTGGTACGTTTGGCACAAACCGTGCACCTATCTTGCATCAAGATTAGCACTATCTTCAAACAGATCAAAATGAGCATCCACTTGAGATGCGTCACCTAGGAGCACCATTGGGTGCCTCCCAAATGATTTCTAAGCCTATGTATGTTTGGTGCAAAACCTTGCACCTATCTTGCACCGACATTAACAATGTCTCCAAATGGACCAAATCGAGCTTCCACTTTAGCCTTATCACTACGGAGTACCATCGGGTGCATCCAAAACAATTTCTTAGCCTATGGTACGTTCGAAGTAAACCGTGCACCTATCTTGCGTTAAGATTACCACTATCTCCAAATGAACTGAATGGAGCTTCTACTCTTGCATCGTCAGCAAAGAGTACCATCGGGTGCGCCCAAAACGTTTCATGGGCCCATGGTACATTTGGCGCAAACGATGCACCTATCTTGCATCAAGACTAGCACTATCTCTAAACAGACCGAATCGAGCTTCCATTTGATCCTCGTCACCTAGGAGTACCAACGGGTCATTCAAAACGATTTCCTAAGCCTATGGTCATTTTGCGCAAACCTTGCACCTATTTTTTCACCGATACTAACACTATCACCAAATGGACTGAAACAAAATTCCACATGACCAACATCACCTAGGGGATCCATCGGGTGCGTCCAAAATGACTTTCCTGGCTATGGTACGTTGGGCGCAAACCATGGACCTATCTTCGTCAAGATTACCACTATCTCGAAATGTACTGAAACAAGCTTCCACTTGAGCCTTGTCACCTAGGAGTACCATCGGGTGCATCCAAATAGATTGAAACGAGATTTCAAATGACCAACGTCACCTTGGAGATCCATCGGGTGCGTCTAAAACGATTTCTGAGCCTATGGTATGTTTGACACAAACCTTGCACCTATCTAGCATCAAGATTAGCACAATCTCCAAACGGACCAAATTAAGCTTCTACTCAAGCTTCGTTAGCTAGGAGTACCATCGGGTGCGTCCGAAACCATTTCTAAGCCGATGGTACGTTTCACGCAAACTGTGCACCTATCTTGCACCAATACTAACATTGTCTCCAAACAGACCGAAATGAGATTCCACATGACCCACGTCACCTAAGAGTTCTATCGGCTATGTCCAAAACTATTTTTAAGCCTCATCACATAGGAGTACCTCAAGTGCTTCTAAAATGATTTCTGAGCCTATCATACATTTGGTGCAAGCCATGCACCTATCTTGCATCAAGATTAGCACTATCTCCAAATGGACCAAAATGAGCATCCTCCTAGCCTCGTCTCCTAGGAGTACCATTAGGTGCATCCAAAACGATTTCTAAGCCTACGGTACATTTGGCACAAACCATGCACCTATCTTGCACTAACACTAACGCTATCTCCAAACGGACTGAAATGAGATTCCACACGACCCACATCACCTAGGAGTTTTGTCCGGTGTGTCTAAAGGATTTATAAGCCTATAGTACTTTCGGCACAAATCGTGCACCTATCTTGTGTCAAGACAAGCACTATCTCCAAACAGACCGAATAGAGCATCCACTGGATCCTCTTCACCTAGAAGTATCATTGGGTGCGTACAAAACGATTTCTGAGCCTATGGTATGTTTGGCGCAAACTGTGCACCTATCTTGCACCAACACTAACACAGTCTCCAAACGGATTGAAACGAGATTCCACATGACCAACGTCACCTAGGAGATCCATCAAATGCATCCAAAACGATTTTTGAGCCTATGCTACGTTCGACGCAAACCATGCACTATCTTGCGTCAAGATTGGTGCAATCTCCAAATGGACCGAATCGAGCTTCCACTCTAGCCTCGTGAGCTTAGAGTACCATCGGGTGCGTCCAAAATGATTTCTAAGCCTGTGGTATGTTCGGTGCTAACCGTGCATCAATCTAGCACTGTCTCCAAATGGACTAAAATGCGATTCCATATGACCCACGTCACATAGGAGTTCAATAGGGTGTGTCCAAAATGATTTTCGAGCCTGTGGTATGTTCAGCGCAAATCGTGTACCTATCTTGCGTCAAGATTAGCACTATCTCCAAACGGACTGAATCCAGCTTCCACTAGAGCCTCATCACCTAGTAGTACCATTGGGTGCGTCCAAACGATTTCTGAGCCTATGGTATATTTGGCACAAACTGTGCACCTATCTTGTGTCAAAATTGGTGCTATATCCAAATGGACCGCAACTAGCATCCAGTTGAGCCTTATCACCTAGGAGCACCATCAAGTGCATCTAAAATGATTTATGAGCCTATGGTACGTTTGGCTCAAACCATGTACCCATCTTGCACCGACACTAACATTATGTCTAAATGGTCTGAAACAAGATAACACATGACCCATATCACCTAGGAGTTCCATGGGCTACGTCCAAAACAATTTTTGAGCCTGTCGTACGTTCGGCGTAAACAGTGCACCTATCTTGCACTGACACTAACATTGTCTCTAAATGGTCTAAAATGAGATTATACATGACCCATATCACCTAGGAGTTCTATCAGGTGTGTCCAAAACAAATTTTGAGCCTGTGGTATGTTTGGCGCAAACCATGCATCTATCTTGTGTCAAGATTAGCACTATCTCCAAACAGACCGAAACGAGCATCCACTTGAGTCTCGTCATGTACGAGTACCATCGGGTGCGTCTAAAATGATTTATGAGCCTGCGATATGTTTGCCACAAAATGTGCACCTATCTTGTACCGACACTAAGACTATCTCCAAACAGACCGAACCAAGATTCTACAGGACCCACGTCACCAAGGAGATCCATCAGATGCGTCCAAAATGATTTTCGAGCCTATGGTACATTTGACGCAAACGATGCACCTATCTTGCATCAAGAATAGCACTATCTTCAAATGGACCATGGAGCTTTCACTTGAGCCTTGTGTACGTTTGACGCAAACGAAGCACCTATCGGGAATGTCAAAATGATTTATGAGCCTATGGTATGTTTGGCGCAAACGGTGCACCTATCTTTCACCGATACTAACACCATCTCCAAACGGACTGAAATGAGATTCCACCTAACCAACGTCATCTAGGAGATCCATCAGGAGCGTCCAAAATGATTTCTGCGCCTGTGGTATATTCGACGCAAAACCGTGCACCTATCTTGTGTCAAGATTAGCACTATCTGGAAATGGACCGAAATGAGCTTCCACTTGAGCCTCGTCACCTAGGAGTACCATCAGGTTGTCGAAAACGATTTCTGAGCCTATGGTACGTTTGGCACCAAGCGTTCACCAAGGAGATCTATCGGGTGTGCCCAAAACCATTTTTGAGCCTATGGTATGTTTAGCGCAAACCGTGCACCTATCTTGCGTCAAGATTGGCAGTATCTCCAAACGGACTGAATCTAGCTTCCACTTGAGCCTCATCACCTAGGAGTACCATTGGGTGCCTCCAAAATGATTTATGAGCCTATGGTATATCTGGCGCAAACTATGCACCTATCTTGCATCAAGATTAGTGCTATCTCCAAATAGACCAAAATGAGGATCCACTTGAGCCTCGTCACCTAGGAGTACCATCTGGTGCATCCAAAAAAATTTCTAACTCTATGGTACGTTTGACTCAAACCATGCACCTATCTTGCACCGACACTAACATTGTCTCCAAATGGAATGAAACAAGATTTCACCTGACCCATGTCACCTAGGAGTTCCATCGAGTGAGTCCAAAATGATTTTCGAGCCTATGGTACGTTCGTTGCAAACTATGCACCTATCTTGCATCGAGATTAGCACTATCTCCAAATAGACCAATCAAGCCTCCACTTGAGCCTCATCAGCTATGAGTACCATCGGATGCATCCAAAATGATTTCTGAGCCTATGGTACGTCTGACGCAAACTGTGCACCTATCTAGCACTAACTCCAAATGGACTAAAATGAGATTCCACATGACCCATGTCACCAAGGAGTTCTATTGGGTGTGTCCAAAACAATTTTTGATCCTATGGTAGGTTCGGTGCAAACCGTGCACCTATCCTGTGTCAAGATTTCTATCTCCAAACGGACTTAATCTAGCTTCCACTTGAGCCTCATCACCTAGGAGTACCATCAAGTGTGTCCAAAATGATTTCTAAGCCTATGGTACATTTGGCGCAAACAGTGCACCTATCTTGCGTCAAAACCAGTGCTATCTCCAAATGGACTGAAATGAGCATCCACTTGAGCCTCATCACCTAGGAGTACCATCAAGTGTGTCCAAAATGATTTCTGAGCCTATGGTACGTTCGGCGTAAACCATGCACCTATCTTGCACCGACACTAACATTATCTCTAAATGATTTGAAACGAGATTACACATGACCCACGTCACCTAGGAGTTCCATCAGCTGTGTCCAGAATGATTTTCAATCCTATGGTACATTCGACACAAACTATGCATCTATCTTGCACTAACACTAATATTATCTCTAAATGGTCTGAAACAAGATTACACATGACCCACATCACCTAAGAGTTCTATCAGGTGTGTCCAAAATGAATTTTGAGCCTGTGGTATGTTTGGTGAAAACTGTGCATCTATCTTGCGTCAAGATTAGCATTATCTCTAAACGGATCGAAACGAGCATCCACTTGAGTCTCGTCACCTAGGAGTACCATCAGGTGCATCCAAAATAATTTCGGAGCCTGCGGTACGTTTGGTGCAAACCGTGCACCTATCTTGCACCGACACTAAGACTGTCTCCAAACAGACCGAACCGAGATTCCATAGGACCCACATCACCAAGGAGATCCATCGGATGCGTCCAAAACGATTTTCTAGCCTATGGTACGTTTGACGCAAACCGTGCACCTATCTTGCATCAACATTAGCACTATCTCCAAATGGACCGGCAAGCTTCCACTTGAGCCTTGTCACCTAGGAGTACCTTGTGGCAGAACCTCCTAAATAATATGGCCCACATGCACCTGTCATTGTCTCAAAGACCTCTAACTGCTATGCATGTGTACCATAGAACTTAAGAAGTCTGTCGGGTGTCCTCGGGAAACCCGAATTATCCACGTTCTTCCGAGCAGGATCACATTACAGAGGTATTGCAGTATTACAACAGTTTATATAACAAATTACATTAGAGTAAAAGTGTGGAAGTTTTACATATCATAATTTACAAACCATTTGTTCCAAACCTTACAAACCTTAAGTTTAGTTATTACAACCACAGTAGTGGGGTAGCATTAGTACTTTATTACAGACCACAAAAATGGATTGCTCTGCCCAAGAGCCAAACATACTACTCATCGTCGCTTACTACAAAGACGGTCATGCAGCAGGGTTTGAAACAAACCTACTCATGAGACGTACCTGCAACAAGGGTTTAATAGACCCTGAGTATAAAAGTACTCCACAAGACTTAACTGACGAAAAGGGTGGAGACGACTTAGGAATGTAGGCTCAGGGGAATCAAGGTGAGGATGTAGCAAGAATCAAAGTTCTTTTGCATAAAAGGTACTAATAGTAAGTCCTTAAGATCATCATTTTAAATCATCGTTAGTCATTAACAGAATGTAAGTGATCCTAGTCTAGATCAGATAACTCATACAACTTCTTTCTTAATCTTTGACCAAAGTTCCACTTGTTAACTCGATGTTGAACAGAGAATCGAGTCTCCATATCCGAGGAGTAACGATGATTCAAATCGATTATACCCAGCTAGGGATCCCTAACCACATGACATATGCGGGATTCAAACCTACATATATCAACCTTCACTCAGATCCTCCAAAACATGACCGGGTCTAGCGCCACCCAAGAGTACAGTACACCTCCAATCTAGCCCTTGGCTATGAGGGTACACACTACTCCTACCATCTCTCCACTCCCAGTGTGCGGTTAGCTGTTCACATGATGGAATTACCGAGGTCTTAGGCTTACCGGAGCATGTGGCCAGTTGCAAAGTCTCGACGCACACAATTCAATCAATGGTACAGTCCCTAATCGACACAGGCGGAAAACACTACATTAAGATTCCTTTCCCAATGCATGTTACACATCCGGTCCTAATTCATTATCATGTCACATTATCTCACAAGTGATGCCAACTTTAACCATTTGGAAATATTTTCCTTTTAAAGCCTATCTCATTAAGCAAGATTAAGCATAACTATGCCTTTTCAAATAAAAATAGGTATCAAGGATGATATTAAGTAATCAAGGTTGGTAATGCAACAATTAGGATGTCACAAAACTCCTGGCACCTAATGCAATAATTCATAAACATAAGTGGTGTAAACTTTGTAAAACTCAAGGTAGCGTTAAATGCATCCGGGGCTTGCGTTAGTCGACGGGAATTTCTGGTTCCGGGTCAGTCCCACAAATATCGAATTCCACCTCTACCGATGACTGCTCTTCTTCGGGGACTGGTTCGACCATGTTAATCTCCTCGTTCACGGGGACTATACAAGATAATATGACATGCTTCAACATGATGAAGTAATAAACATGATGCTTGAAGATGGTATGACAAATAAAGAATTTGAGTACAACTTTCCTTCACTGTACAGTTGCAAAACAACAAAACTAAGTGTAGTAGGGTTTCGACAAGTTTTACTTCACATGAACTATCATTAGGGTTCACTAATTACATGTTAAACATGAGCTCAAATAACTAAATAAGATGCCAAAGATCATTAAGTGTTAATGACCCAAGGTCAACATCCAATCACAAAGTCAAACAACCCTAAATCATTAAGCACTAAATACTTGATTAACTAATTAATTAATAAAGCATAAATTAAGTATAAAATCAAATTTGTCCAATTAAGCTCAAATTTTTTTAAGAAGCTTACATCATAACTAAGTGGCAAAACAATTTTCATAATTTTTGAATAATTATTTAAGCTAGAAAAATTATAGAAAACTCATTTATCAAATAATAGAGCTAATTAATTGACATGCAAAAACTAATCAAAATTGGCATTTCATATTTTTCCTAGATAGTACACATCACAAAGAGGCTACACAAAAAATTTTAATATTTTTTGAGCTCTAGATATTTCACAATGAAATAAACAAAATCTGATACTATTTAATATTTTTAGAAAAGAAGAAAATTGAAACTTCATTCACCGGCTTGGCCCACTTCTCCCTTTCTCCCTCTGGCCCAACCGACCCAACTGGCCCACGTGGCACAACCGCGCCCCGCTCTCCCCTTTCCCTCTTCCCGGGCCACCTCTTAGCTGCCTGGCCTAAACGACCAGGCCGGCCCAGTAAGGCCACACTGCTGCCCCTGCTCTAGCCGACGGCCAAGGCGGTGGCCGGCCGGTCGCCATCTCACCGATGGCGAGACTCTGGCGAGGTGGACCGCACCAGCATGACCAACACGACTCTGTGAAGCTACCTCGGCACTTCAAATAGTAGCAGCCACACCGGAGGAAGCCCCACACCGATGAGGCAGTGGTGGCGGCGCTTGGTGGTCAGTGAGGAAGACGGTGGCGTGCGAGAAGGCTCGGACGGCTAGCGCTAGCACTGGCGGGCTCAGGCGGTGTGAGTCAGCGAGGTAGAGCCAAGGACGTGATGAATTGGAGAAAGGTGTAGTGGCTACGGCGAATTGTGGCGGTGCACAGTGGTGACTGAAGGCGAGGGCAGTGGAAAGGAAGAGGAGGACGACGTCAGCTTGGTTCGATATAGTGACTCGGTGAGGCTTCTAGACGAGCCAGTAGCAGCTTGCGATCACCACGCGAGTGGGTGCGTGGCAACGCACATAGAGGCGGTGTGAGAGGGTGTGGCCAATCGGCGACAAGCAGCTCAGTGGCGAGCAGGAGGTGGCGCCCTGCCCTCAAACCAATTTTGAAATAATTATGGAACTACCACTGCATTTGAAATCAAAATTACTTTTAAATTTTTGAAGTTGAAAATCTGTAAGAACAAAAGTTGCTCAACTTTTAAAGTTCTATAACTTTCTCAATAAAGCCTAGATTTTGAAATTTGAATTTGAAATCAAAAGGGGACAATTTCTGGAAATTGGTAAATTCAAAATTACTTTAAATTTTTCATTGAAACTTTAAAAACTCAAAATACCAAAGTTGTACATCTTGGCAAGACCTACAACTTTGCTATTTAAGCCATTTTGAAATTCTTCCTCCATTTGAAATTGGAATAGGGAAATGAAAAGGGGTCAAATTTGAGATTTGAATCTTTTCAAAATTACTCCAAATTTTTACTAAAACTTTGAAAACTCCAAAAACTAGAGTTGTAGAAATTGACCAGATCTACATCTTTGCTTTTTGGCTCACCCTCAAATTCTTTTTAGATTTTGAATTACACAAAAGGGGGTAAAATAGGGTTTTCCGGAAATCAGGGTTTTGAATCAAATTCAAACTTGATTTGGTTTCTACATTAATTGATGATTAATTAGTGATCACAACTATCATCCAAATGTACCATTGGGTCAAATCACACATGACCTTTTTAATGCTCCATTTGTTTGAACCAAATTTGAATTATAAATTCATTTTAATAAACCTCCCAATTTGAATTCGAATTTGAATTGGAAAACTTAGGGCAAGTTTTGGAACTCAAACTCAACCTCAACCTCAAACTTGGTGTCGGTACCAATAGTATGGGGGTACCCACAACCAACGATAATAAAAAACAAAATGATTGAACCACAGCAAAGACAGCACACCTCGACCGCGTACAAGGTCTGACTCGTACGAGGCAAGCTCGACGGGACGCCTCGACCGCGCTCCATTTCCGACTCGTATGAGGCACCCCCGACGGGAACGCCTCGACCGCACCCTGTCCCGTACGAAGCTAGTACAAAAAGGCACCTCGACTGCATTCTGACTCGCACGAGGCTCGCTCGACTACCGGCAAAACTCCAACTCGCACGACCCTGGGTCAGAGCGCTCGACCTACTCTATTCACCTACTCTAAGACAAAAGTTAGAGCATTCAATGCGATTACCTGCTACCATCTACTAACATGGCTACAACCATGATCGACGTGGGAGCAACGCCGGTGTCAGTCCTCACTGTTTTACCGCCCATCCTATGATGGGAGGTGAAACCTGTCACTGTGCGCACCTTACCACACACTGTTTATCACCAATCTCCCTCGAGGGAGGATACGACAAGGCCCGTATTCCACGATCTCGGAGATTCAGCCTTATCTGTCCGGCCTCGACCCAGCCTCGACGCCCATCACTGTTCGACATGAAAGAAAGGCCGATGTGGCACAGGACTCCGGGTCATCTCACCGTCTCATCTCCAATGTCACCACGGTGTCCAGGGATGGCCGGCCATGCCTGGAGCACACCGCTACAGCCACTTCTACAGGGATCGACAACACATCACCTCAAGACACCCTGGTGCCCCGGCCTCCACTTACCCTATAAAAGGGCAGGCCAGGTGATGAGATCCCATAGGGTTCGCTGGCCGATCTTTCGATGAGAGATGGTGGATAACTCAATTTGTGGATGGAGACGATGTTCACGGCCCGACTACAACCGTCCAAGGACGCTGCGCCTTAGCAACCGATACACCTCCTCTGATGGCTGCCATGATCTTGCGGCACGACAACCAGCCACTAGGGCACCCGTCCTGCAAGCAATCGAAGAACCAGCAAGAACAAGAAGAACAAGCACTTAATTGCCAAATAAATATGAAGGTTTCAATCTAAAAACACAAGATGGTGAGGTTCTGAAAACAATCAGTCAGGCGGTTGATCCAACACGCGCGCTAAAGGCGGTAGCAATAGCTAACTCGACGAAACAAAACCTAATCTGTTTGTGGCAGCCCTAGAGGCATATAAGTAGATGGGAGGACGACCACAAGGGTGTTTGAGTCATTCTCCAACCCTAGGACGCGTCCCTAATGGACCCAACTTGATACATGGGCCATCGGCCCAAAATAAGGTGATGCAGCACCGTTGACAAAAAAGGTTTCGGTACAAAAATAGTTACTGTAGAAGCATCTGATAAGATATATCCATGAGGCTCCCAATCCGAGTCCGTATGAAGTCGTGGCATGCATCACAAGTTGGTGCTATCCTGCAGTCCAAATCCAACCAGCGCCAATCCCCTGCCCTTTTGATCCTCTCCATCATTCCTAAGTAAAACAAGAGTACACGTGTTTCCATTGTCTAAATATGATGGACAAGAGTTTAAGAATAAACTTACTTGATGGTTGAGTTGACGGGCACGAGCACGAGTAAGAGGACCAAGTGGTGCTAGCGATGGTGTAGGTGTGGTGTTGATGTCCTCATCATCCTCCCCTTCTTGCATTTGAGTCGTCCTCGACTCAAGCTCAACGTTCTCACCCAAATATGGCTTTAAATCTGCAATGTTGAATGTGGGACTAACACCAAAATTTGCAGGCAGATCCAGCTTATATGCATTATCATTAATTTTCTCTAACACTTTAAATGGTCCATCAGCCCTAGGCATCAATTTAGACTTTCTCAATTCAGGAAACCTATCCTTTCTCAAATGCAACCAAACTAAATCTCCAGGTTCAAATATTAGTTTCTTTCTACCTTTATCACCAGCAAACTTATATTTAGCATTCATACGCTCTATGTTTTCTTTAGTTGTTTCATGCAGTTTTAACATCAGTTCAGCACGCTTAGTAGCGTCAAAATTTAGTTTTTCAGAAGATGGCAAAGGCATCAAATCAATAGGAGCACGAGGCAAGAAACCATATACAATATGAAATGGGCACATCTTTGTAGTAGAATACAGTGAATGAATATAAGCAAATTTAATATGAGGCAAACAATCTTCCCACATCTTAATGTTCTTCTTTAAAACAGCCCTTAACATAGTAGACAAAGTTCTATTGACAACTTCAGTTTGACCATCAGTTTGGGGATGACATGTAGTAGAAAACAAAAGCTTAGTTCCTAGTTTTCCCCATAAAGTCTTCCAAAAATGACTAAGAAATTTAGCATCACGATCAGAAACAATTGTGTTGGGTACACCATGCAAACGAACAATTTCTCAAAAGAACAAATCAGCAATATGAGTAGCATCATCAGTTTTACGACATGGTATGAAATGTGCCATCTTAGAAAATCTATCAACAACCACAAACACACTATCATGTCCCTTTCTAGTCCTTGGCAAACCCAACACAAAATCCATAGAAATATCTTCCCAAGGGGCACTAGGAACAGGTAGAGGCAAATACAAACCGTGTGGATTTAACCGTGACTTAGCCAACATGTCATGCAACGAGCAACAAATCTCTCCACATCTCTTCTCATCTTTGGCCAAAAGAAATGACCAGCAAGTATGTCCTCTGTTTTCTTGGCTCCAAAATGCCCCATCAAGCCACCTCCATGTGCCTCCTGCAGCAACAACAAACGAACGGAGCTAGCTGGAATGCATAGCTTGTTAGCTCTAAACACAAATCCATCACTAAAGATGAATTTGTTCCATCCTTTCCCATCTTTACAATGCAGCAACACTTCTTTAAAATCAGCATCATTAACATATTGGTCTTTAATTGTTTCTAATCCAAAGATTTTGCAATCAAGTTGATTCAGCAAAGTATATCTCCTAGACAAAGCATCAGCAATAATATTCTCTTTCCCTTTCTTGTGCTTAATAACATAAGGAAAAGATTCAATAAATTCAACCCACTTAGCAGGTCTACGGTTCAATTTCCCTTAACTACGAATATGCTTCAAAGATTCATGATCAGAATGAATAACAAACTCTTTGGCCCACAAGTAATGTTGCCATGTTTCTAATGTGCGAACAAGAGCATACAATTCCTTATCATAAGTAGAATAATTTAGAACAGGCCCACTCAATTTTTCACTAAAATACGCAACAGGTTTGCCTTCTTGTAACAAAACACAACCCAATCCAATTCCACTAGCATCACATTCAAGCTCAAAAGTCTTATTAAAATCAGGAAGTTGGAGGAGGGGTGCCTGTGTCAACTTATCTTTTAGTATGTTGAAGGAGTTCTCATGTACATTGCCCCAACTAAAAGGCACTCCCTTCTTCGTAAGCTCATTCAAAGGTGCAGCAATGGTGCTGAAGTCCTTCACAAAACAGCGATAGAAACTAGCAAGTCCTAGGAAACTTCGCACTTGGGTGATAGTCTTTGGTACAAGCCATCCCTGTATAGCTTCAACCTTGGCTTGATCAACCTCAATTCCCTATGGAGTCACAACATAGCCAAGAAAAGACACTCGATCGGTGCAAAAGGTGCACTTCTCAAGGTTACCAAATAAACGTGCATCTCGTAAAGCATTAAAAACATCACGTAAATGATCAAGATGTTCATCCATAGATTTGCTGTAAATCAATATATCATCAAAGTAGACTACAACAAATTTTCCAATGAAAGCACGCAGAACCTCGTTCATTAATCTCATGAAAGTACTTGGTGCATTAGTTAACCCAAAAGGCATGACTAACCACTCATATAAATCAAATTTAGTTTTGAAAGCAGTTTTCCATTCATCTCCCAATTTCATACGAATCTGGTGGTATCCACTACGCAAATCAACTTTAGAAAACACAACAGCACCACTCAGTTCATCAAGCATATCATCCAAACGTGGAATAGGGTGTCGATATCTAATGGGGATATTATTAATAGCTCTACAATCAACACACATGCGCCATGTACCATCTTTCTTAGGCACTAAAATAACAGGAACAACACAAGGACTAAGGGACTCACGCACATAACCTTTGTCGAGTAGTTCTTGCACTTGTCGCTATATTTCCTTCGTTTCTTCTGGATTTGTCCTGTATGGCGCACGATTTGGCAAAGATGCACAAGGAATAAGATCAATTTGGTGCTCAATCCCTCGTATTGGTGGCAGCCCCGCTGGTATCTCACTTGGAAAAACATCGGAATACTCCTGCAAAATGTTAGCAATAGCAGGGGGCAAAGAATGCTGCATGTCGTGAATTGAAATCAAAATGTCCTTGCACACCAAAGCATAGGCAACAGAAGTGGAAGCAACCAATTCATTAATATCAGATTTAGTAGCAAGCAAGCAATGTCCTTTCAATCTTATCTCATCTTTCTTACTACTCACAGATTTGGCATTTTTATCGCTCTCACTTTTAGCTTTTGCAGCTTTAGCAAGATCATTTTGCATAATAGCTTCAGGAGACATAGGATGCAACACAATTTTTCTATCATGGTATAGAAAAGAATACTGATTTGCTCTACCATGATGCATAGAATCTCTATCAAATTGCCAAGGTCTACCTAGCAGAATATTACAAGCTTGTATAGGCACAACATCACATTCAACAACATCTTTATAGGATCCAATGGAAAAATTGATTCGCACAAGTCTAGTTACCTTTGCCTTACCACTGTTGTTCAGCCATTGAATGTAATATGGATGTGGGTGTGGTTTGGTGGTAAGCGCAAGCTTCTCCACCATGTCACTGCTAGCCAAGTTGTTGCAACTACCTCCATCAATGATCATGCAGCACGAACGCTCTTTAATGACACACTTTGTTTGAAACAATGTGTGTCGCTGATTTTTCTCCGCCTTCTCCATTTGGACGCTAAGCACATGCTGCACAATGAGGCTCTCATAATGATCTGCATTCTCTGCACCAATCTGCTCTACTGGTTGTTCGTCCACTACCTGCATGGTCAGCAGCAAGCAAAGCAAATGCATCTTCATCAAAATCACTAGCGGAGGAATACTCACCATCATCTTTGACGACCATAACACGCTTGCTTGGACAGTCACACATCACATGTCCATACCCCTTGCACCGGTGACACTGAATGTCTCTTGTTCTACCAGTAGATGCCATGGATGAAGCGCTTGCAGCAGGCTTCTGGATAGTCTTGGCCACTGAATTTGTGGGAGTAGCACATGGCTTGTCGCTGGATGATGGCATAGGAGTACATGTAGTCGGAGTAGTACTCGTGCGGGGCTGCCATGAATTAGTCTTCCTTGCAGAAAAATTATTCTTGGTACTGGCACGTCGCCCCTGCACTTCCCTTTCAGCTTTACAAGGAAGATGAAACAAACGGGTTACGTTATTTATAAGCAAGGATGTCCTGAATTTCTCGATTTAACCCACCCAAAAATCTTGCCATAGCAGGTTCATCATCCTCATCTAAATTACAACGCAACATACCCATTTGCAATTCTTGATAATATTCTTCTACACTTTTAGTACCCTATCTCAGTTGTTGCAATTTATGTAACAAATCACGTGCATAGTAAGAAGGAACAAATCTAGCCCTCATGATTCGTTTCAAAGCATTCCAAGTTCATGGTATGTTATTAGGATTTCTCTTGCCATGTTCTATCCACCAAATAGTAGCAAAGTCAGTAAACTCACTAGTAGCAGCCCTAACATGTGTATTCTCTAGAAATTCATGACATGCAAACTTCTGGTCAACAGCAATTACCCAAGAAAGGTATGCATCAGGATCATACTTACCATCAAAAGGAGGTATCTTAAATTTAATCTTACTGAAAGCATCATTATTATTGGGTACCTCGCGTCGGCGGTGACCACCCATACCTCTACGATTGTGGCGTAGACGACGCTGATCACAAGTGTCATGATCATCCTATTCAGTATCAGCAGTATAGTCATCATTAAAATTATCTTCGAGTTGCTCTTCGTCCTTGTTGTCTTCATTATGCTGCTCTTTGTCTTTTGTGTGGAAGTCATCAAAATGGTTCAAAAGGGCAGCAAGGCTTTTGTTCATACGAGCAACAGATGCCTCCAATGCTACAAGCTTGGTGTTGGTGGCAAGTTGGGTGGCCTCCAATTGCCCAATCTTGTCATTGGTCACCTATAAATCTTGATCAAGTCCTTCTGTATGCAGCTGCACTTGCCTTGTAAAATGTTGAATGATGCCCTTGGTGCGAGGAGATTGTGGAATCTTGTTACTATCCTCTGATCCTGACATGGTTCAACAAAACAAAGTGAAAACAAGATAACAGGTGAAGAAATAAAAGCCCTACAACTACTAGGATGTAGCTACAGCAAGGTGCTAACTCTCAACCTGTTTATCAAGCTCTTACCAGTTCTTACCTTGCTCAACAAGAGGGGTCAACAACCAGCAAGTCTGCAACCTTGGAAGAGAATGTATCGGTACCGTAGCAACAACACCTGTCAAGCTGTAGTCGTATATGTGGAGCTGTAGGTGGGCCAAATGCTATGCACAAGGAAAGATACTAGCACCACGTTAGTCAGAAAAGCGAGCTGAATAATCGTTCAACGGTGGTACTGTGCTGGTCCTAGCCTAGACCGTGCTAGAGACGCGAGCCTGGACACAAAGGAAATCACAAACTCCACCTAACAAAATGAGACAACACAAAGATCAGCCCCTTTTCTTTTTTTTCTTTTTTTTTCTTTTTTCCCTCTTTTTTTCTTTTTTTTTTGAATCCTCAAAACTGATTATATGATCAGAGAGATATCAAATGAGCAATTCACCACACACACTTTTTCTAAAAAAATAGGGGTATTCCAGTAAAAAAAGATACTCTCTCTCTAGAGTAAAAACGAGCCAAAATGTATACGCAAGATGTGGAGAGTTTGAGTATAGGAAGGACTACAGCTGCACAAAGATGTACTCAGATTCAGACTCAAAACAGCAACAAGGCAGCTGTCAATTCGGACTCTAAACCGATTCCAACTCAAACTCAACCCCATGTGGAATTGGTCTGAAAACAACTCAGATTCCTACTCGGACTTGAACACAAGGATGTATTTGGATTTAGCTAACAAAAGGTTTATATGGTAGCACATGGTTGTGACTATAACGTGACAAGAACTCGAAACTCGAAAGGACTAAAACTAAGACAGCAACTCGACGCAACCGATGCAACCGACGACTCAACAAGCCCTACTAAGCAGTGCTAGCAAAGGCTCAAAAGGTCTATAGGATTACGGAACCCTAATCTACTAATTGTTTTTGGCTTTTCTGGACTATAGGAAATTAAAAACAGCGAAGGATTGGAAGTCTCTCACCGATCAACCTTGCTCTGATTACCAACTGATGAGATCCCGTAGGGTTCGCTGGCCGATCTTTCGATGAGAGATGGTGGATAACTCGATTTGTGGATGGAGACGACGTTCACAGCCCGACTACAACCGTCCAAGGACGCTACGCCTTAGCAACCAATACACCTCCTCTGATGGCTGCCGTGATCTTGCAGCGCGACAACCAGCCACTAGGGCACCCGTCCTACAAGCAATCGAAGAACCAGCAAGAACAAGAAGAACAAGCACTTAATTGCCAAATAAATATGAAGGTTTCATTTAAAAAAACACAAGATGGTGAGGTTCTGAAAACAACCAGTCAGACGGTTGATCCAACACGCGCGCTAAAAGGCGGTAGCAATAGCTAACTCGACGAAACAAAACCTAATCTGTTTGTGGCGTCCCTAGAGGCATATAAGTAGATGGGAGGACGACCACAAGGGTGTTTGAGTCATTCTCCAACCCTAGGACGCGTCCCTAATGGACCCAACTTGATACATGGGCCATCGGCCCAAAATAAGGTGACGCAGCACCGTTGACAGAAAAGGTTTCGGTACAAAAATAGTTACTACAGAAGCATCTGATAAGATATATCCATGGGGCTAGATCCGTTAGAAAGTAGACTTGATACGCTTTCCAAAAAGTGCTAGAACGTCCCAATCTGAGTTCGTATGAAGTCGTGGCATGCATCACAAGTTGGTGCTATCCTGCAGTCCAAATCCAGCCGGCGCCAATCCCCTGCCCTTCTGATCCTCTCCATCATTCCTAAGTAAAACAAGAGTGCACGTGTTTCCTTTGTCTAAATATGATGGACAAGAGTTTAAGAATAAACTTACTTGATGGTTGAGTTGACGGGCACGAGCACGAGTAAGAGGACCAAGTGGTGCTAGCGATGGTGTAGGTGTGGTGTTGATGTCCTCATCACCAGGGCTCTACAAGGGGTCACTGAAAGGACACAAGCCCAAAGCCAATTGCTAGCAAACAATGGCACACAACTTAGAGATCAACATCTCAATCAATCACCCTTGTACTCTTTTTTCTCTCCTTGAGACTTGGGCTCGGCGCCCTCTCTCACAAGCTTGTAACCCCTACGCAAGCACCTCGGTGCAAGGAAACACAAAACTCTCCCCTCCCCGCTGGACGTAGGGCCTTCTTTTGCCTGAACCAGGATAAACCCCTGTGTATTCCCCTTGCATCACCATCCAGGTTAGGGACACAGCACTCACTCGTCAGTTTAGGACCCCATAGGACCGAACACCGACAGTTGGTGCGCCAGGTAGGGGACGCTGCGTGCCAACATCGTTTTCCCGCCATTTTTCCTGGATGGCTGACCTCGAACGCCCCCTCCCGTTGGCCACGGTAATCTAGTTTGGGAGTTTGGAGTTCATGTCGCTTGACCACAGCTATGATATGGTCCTCCTCCTGCCCAGGACCCCGACCGACGAGGATTACGAGCTCTCCCAGCCCGGGGGAGCACTGCGCCGTTCTCAGGCGTGGGCCGCCAGACGTCGACGAGCCCGGCGCAACCACCGTCATCACCTCACGGAGTGCGGTGGGACTCCTCGATCTGGCGCCTCTCAGCCAGACGCCAACCCAGATTTCCCCATTAAGGGTCTGTGTAGGATGAGCTTGGCTGAGGGTAAGATGTCAACGGAGAATTCCGCCGCTCCCCCGTCCGATGAGACACCGCCACTACCCGGTCCAACCACTCCGGCACGAACGACGACATCTCCATCAACATTCCCATTTGGGCTAGATACGGTTGCCCGGGTGTATGCTTCCTCTGGTAGCACTAGTATGAGTGCTTACGAGGAACTCCCCGGGCACCATCTACGCTCCACTCTGGACCTTGTTGCATCCACACCGGCTTCTGAGTATCTAGACTCTATGGAGACCCCAGAAACAGAGCCCCGTGCGACTACTTCTTGACATTACAACCCCAGAGATGATTTGCGACGGCCTCACATTCCTCTGTCATACTACTACTTTGGCGCTCCTGACTCCGACTCTGTCAACGACACCTACGATCCGACCCACGAGTTCTTCAACATCGACGGGGTGAGCATGTAGGATTCGAAGGACGAGGAGACAGTTGAAGGAAGGAACACACCACCTCATGTCGAGCTCCCTGCCGAGCGAGATGAAGCTCAATTCCTTACGGATCAAGGAATGCAGCTCGAGCAAATTCACGAGTTGTAGGACAGGCTCGATGAGGAACGAGAAAACCTGTGCCTACTCCAACAAACCCTCGAGCATGAGCGTGCGGCACACGCATATGGTGGGAGAGCTCGTGAGAGAGTTCGCGACATCAATCGCCGCATCAACGAGGATCGGGCGATTGACCCCCCGGCTTTCGCTCGAGCCAGCCAGACATTGTCGCCGCCGCCATGCTACTCCGCAACATGCCCAAGCCGTCGAACCCCAACACCCGTCGAGCTCGAGATGAAATCCAAGAACTCCTCGAGACCGCTACTATGCAGCAGGCCGAGAGCTCTGCCTCGAGGCGACGCGAGCCAGCCTCAAAGCGGCTCGTCGAGCCCTCCCGACAGGAGAGAGAGGCCTCGGTTCATCCCGAGCCTGCCCGATGAAACCGGGCGGCACCTGCCCCCGAGCACATCGCCGATGACCATGAACCTCGAAACACCCATGGCAACATCATCGAGCGCCGCACGCGCAAACACGGTGATGGCGTAGCTCGAGGTTACCGTGTGCACAGAGGCGGGCGCTATGACAGCTCAGAAGATCGAAGGCCATCGCCCGAGCCACCGGGTCCTAGGATCTTTAGCAAGGCCATACGAGAAACAATACTCCCGGCACGGTTCCGCCGTCCCACGACTCTCACCAAGTACAATGGCGAGACCAAATCCGAACTTTGGCTCGCTAATTTCCGCTTGGCGTGTCAGCTGGGCGGGGCCACTGACGACCGAGTCATCATCCGACAACTCCCCCTATTCCTGTCTCACACCTCTCGAGCCTGGCTCAAGGATCTTCCACCTCGGTAGATCTACGACTGGGATGATCTCGTGAGGGTGTTCGAGGGAAACTTCAAGGGGACCTACATGCGCCCCGGCAACTCATGGGACCTCCGGAGTTGTAACCATAAGCCGGGCGAATCCCTCTGGGATTACATCCGGCGTTTCTCCGAGCAACGCACCGAGCTCCCCAACATCACCGATTCTGACATGATCATGGCCTTCCTCTCTAGCACCACCTGCAAGGAGGTAGTCTGAGAGTTGGGCCGTAACACCCCCCTCACTGCCAACAGATTGATGGACATCATCACCAACTTTGTCGCCGGCGAGGAGGCAGTTGGCGCTATCTTTGGCGGTGACCAGGACAAAGGGAAGCAGAAGGTCGACGATCTCGCGGGCTCCAGCCGGGGCTCTAAAAGGAACAACCAAAAAAGAAGAAGAACCAGCAGGGCAAGCTCGAGGCCCCGACCGACGAGCTTGTTCCTGCCACTGAGCGCAAGAAACCTCGAGGGCCCCCCGGCGGGGGCATCTTCAACAAAATGCTCAAAGAGCCGTGTCCCTACCACAAGGGGCCCACAAACCATAACCTCAAGGACTGTCATATGCTTCGTAGGTACTTTGAAGGCGTAGGCGTCAAGAAGGATGACATGAAGGAATATCCCAAGAGCGACGACAAGGATGGGTGGTTCCCCGAGATCCACGACTGCTTCATGATCTACGGAGGATCCTCGACCTGCCTCTTGACGTGCCAGCGCAAACGAGAGTGGCGTGAGGTTTTCTCCGTACACCCGGCGATCCCCCACTTCCTTGACTGGTCCGAGGTAGCCATCACTTTCGACCGTGATGACCATCCCGACTACGTTCCCAATCTAGGAGTCTACCCGCTTGTTGTTGATCCCATCATCGCCAACACACGCCTCACCAAGATACTCATGGATGGCGGTAGCAGCCTCAACATCATGTACGCTCAGACCCTCAACCTCCTGGGGATCGAGAGGGCATGCCTCCAACCCAGCGTCGGGGGCTTCCATGGAGTCGTGCTAGGGAAGCGGGCAGAACCTGTCGACGGGGTCGACCTGCCTGTCTGCTTTGGCACTCCTTCCAACTTTAGAAAGGAGACCCTCACTTTCGAAGTGGTCAGATTCTGTGGAACGTACCACGCCATCCTTGGGCACCCATGCTATGCCAGGTTCATGGTGGTCCCGAGCTACACCTACCTCAAGCTCAAGATGCTAGGCCCAAACGGTGTCATCACCGTCGGGCCCTCGTATGAGCACGCCTACGAGTGCGACGTCGAGTGCGTCGAGCATGGGGAAGCCGTTTTGGAGTTGGCAACCTTGGCGGCGGACCTCGATGGTCTGGCCAACGAGATCCCCGACCCCAAACGCCACGCCGGCAGTTTCAAGCCCGCGGAGGACGTCAAGCTCGTGCCTCTCGACCCTGCCGATCCAAAGGGAAAGGCGTTGAGCATCAGCGCCACCCTCGATCCCAAATAGGAAGCAGTGCTCATCGACTTTCTCCGCGCAAACATCGACATCTTTGCGTGGAGTCCCTCAGATATGCCGGGCATACCCAGGGAAGTCACCGAGCACACCTTGGAGATCTGAGCCGGCTCCGAACCGGTGAAGCAACGCTTGCGCCGCTTCGACGAGGAGAAGCGCAAGGTCATCGGTGAGGAGATACACAAACTACTGGAGGCCGAGTTCATCAAGGAGGTTCACCATCCCGAGTGGTTGGCTAATCCTGTACTAGTTAGGAAGAAAAGTGGGAAGTGGAGGATGTGTGTAGACTACACTAGTTTAAATAAAGCATGTCCAAAAGTTCCTTTTCCCTTACCACGTATTGATCAAATCATTGATTCCACTGCAGGATGTGAAACTCTTTCATTCTTAGATGCATATTCCGGCTACCACCAGATCAAAATGAAAGAGTCCGACCAGCTCGCGACTTCGTTCATTACCTCATTCGGCATGTATTGCTACGTTACTATGCCTTTTGGTCTCCGGAATGCGGGGGCTACGTACCAGCGATGCATGCAACACGTTTTTGGGAGCAGATCAGACCAACCGTCGAGGCTTACGTCGATGACATTGTTGTCAAAACCCAAAAAACCGATAATTTAGTAAACGACCTCGACGTTGCGTTCAAATGCCTCCGGGCGAAGAACATCAAGCTCAATCCTGAGAAATGCGTTTTCGGCGTTCCTCGAGGTATGCTTTTAGGGTTCATCGTGTCTAAGCGTGGCATCGAGGCCAACCCAGAAAAGATCACTGCGATAACTAAGATGGGCCCCATCCGAGATCTGAAGGGCGTACAGAGTGATAAGAACCCGCTGGGGTTTGATGGCCGATCTTTCGATGAGAGATCGTGGCGAACTCGATTGGTGGAAAAAGATGACGTTCACGGTCAGACTACAATGATCTAGGGACGTTGCGCCTTGGCAACCGATACACCACCTCCAATGGTTGCCGTGATCTTGCGATGCGACAACCAGCCACTAGGGCACCCGTCCTGCAAGCAATCGAAGAACTCGCAAGAACAAGAGAACAAGTACTGAATTACTAGATGTAAATGAAGGTTTCAAACTCAATCTCCAATGTCGTGGGGTTCCGAAGACAAGTAGACGGGCGGCTGATCCAGCACGCACGTTTACAGGCAAGTAGCGAAGGCTAACTTGATCTAAACAAAACCCCATCTGTTCTGGCGGCTCTAGAGACATATAAGTAAATGAGAGGATGACTAAGGTAGTGTTTGGGTCGTCCTCCAGCTCTAGGACGCATCCCTAATGGACCCAACTTCATACATGGACCAACAGCCCAAAAATTAGGTGACGCAGCACCGCAGACAGAGAAGGACGTGACAATAAAACAATGACTGCAAGCACTTCCGACGTGATATGGATATGAGGTTGGATCCATTGGAAAGTAGACTTGATAAGCTTTCTAACAAGTGCTAGAACGTCCCAATCGGAGTGCGTATGAAGTCATGGCGGCCATCACAAGTTGGTGCTGTGCTGCAGTCTGAATCCAGCCACGCGAGTCCGTTTCCCTTTCGGTCTTCTCCCTGATTCCTAATCAAAACAAGAGTGCACATGTCTCCAAGATCTAAGCATGATGAACAGGAGCTCAAGAAGGAACTCACTTGATGATTAAGTTTACGAATGCGAGCACGAGTAAGAGGACTAGCAAGAGGTACTGGTATCGGTGTGGATGCATCGTTGGTGTTGAAGTCCTCATCATCCTCCCTTTCTTGCATTTGAGTCGTCCTCGACTCAAGCTCATCTTCCGCATCCAAATATGGCTTTAAATCTGCAATGTTAAATGTGGGACTAACCCCAAAATCTGCAGGAAGATTAAGCTTATATGCATTCTCATTAATTCGTTGCAACACTTTAAATGGTCCATCAGCTCTAGGCATCAGTTTAGATTTTAATGCTGCCATGTTTCTAATGTCCGCACAAGAGCATACAATTCTTTGTCATAAGTAGAATAATTCAGCACAGGTCCACTTAGTTTCTCACTAAAATATGCAATGGGTCTTCCTTCTTGTAATAAAACACCACCCATTCCAATTCCACTAGCATCACATTCAAGTTTGAAAGTCTTATTAAAATCAGGAAGTTGGAGAAGAGGAGCATGTGTCAACTTATCTTTCAACATGATGAAGGCATTCTCTTGTGCTTTGCCCCAATTAAAGGGCACTCCCTTCTTTGTAAGATCATTCAATGGTGCAGCAATGGTGCTGAAATCCTTCACAAAACGGCGATAGAACCCCGCAAGTCCTAGGAAACTCCGCATCTGTGTGATAGTCTTTGGTACAGGCCATCCCTGTATAGCTTCCACCTTGGCTTGATCAACCTCAATTCCCTGTGGAGTCACAACATAGCCAAGAAAAGACACTCGATCAGTGCAAAAGGTGCACTTCTCAAGGTTACCAAATAAACGTGCATCTTGTAGAGCATCAAAAACAGCACGTAAGTGAGCTAGGTGTTCATCCATAGATTTGCTATAAATCAATATATCATCAAAGTAGACTACAACAAATTTCCCAATGAAAGCACGCAAAACCTCGTTCATTAATCTCATGAAAGTACTAGGTGCATTAGTTAACCCAAAAGGCATTACCAACCACTCATATAAGCTGAACTTAGTTTTGAAAGCAGTTTTCCATTCATCTCCTAATTTCATACGAATCTGGTGGTACCCACTACGCAAATCAACTTTGGAAAACACAATAGCACCACTCAATTCATCATGCATATCATCTAAACAGGGAATAGGGTGTCGATATCGAATGGTGATGTTATTAATAGCCCTACAATCAACACACATACGCCACGTTCCATCTTTCTTAGGCACCAAAATAACCGGAACAGCACAAGGACAAAGAGACTCACGCACATAAACTTGTCGAGTAGTTCCTGCACTTGCCACTGGATTTCTTTTGTTTCCTCTGGATTTGTCCTGTATGGCGCACGGTTTGGCAAAGATGCACCAGGAATAAGATCAATTTGGTGCTCAATCCCACGTATAGGTGGCAGCCCCGCTGATATTTCACTTGGAAACACATCAGAATACTCTTGCAAAATGTTAGCAATAGTAGGAGGCAAAGAATGCTGCATATCATGAAGAGAGATCAATGCATCTTTGCATACTAAAGCATAAGCAATGGAAGCTGATTCATTAAACTCATTTATATCAGATTTAGTAGCAAACAAACAAGTCCCTTTCAATTTTATCTCATTCTTGTCATCAGCCACAGATTTGTCACTTTTGTTGTTCTCATTCTGAACCTTTGCAGCCGTAGCAACATCATTTTGCATAATAGCTTCAGGAGACATGGGATGCAACACAATTTTTCGATCATGGTATAGAAAGGAATACTGATTTGTTCTACCATGATGCATAGAATCTCTATCAAATTGCCAAGGTCTACCTAGCAGAATATTACAAGCTTGCATAGGCACAACATCACATTCCACAATATCTTTATAGGATCCAATGGAAAAATTGATTCTCACAAGTCTAGTTACCTTTGCCTTACCACTATTGTTTAGCCATTGAATGTAATAGGGATGTGGGTGTGGTTTGGTGGTAAGCGCTAGTTTTTGCACCATATCGCTGCTAGCTAAGTTGTTGCAGCTACCTCCATCAATGATCATGCGGCACGAATGCTCTTTGATGACACACTTTGTTTGAAACAATGTGTGTCGCTGATTTTGCTCTGCCTTCTCCATTTGTGCACTAAGCACTCGCTGTACAATGAGGCTCTCATAGCGGTCTGCTTCACCTGCATCAATATGTTCTTCCAAGTGTCCTTCACTACTTACATGGTCAACTGCAAGCAATGCAAGTGTATCTTCATCAAAATCACTAGCAGATGAATACTCACCATCATCTTTGACGACCATAACGCACTTGCTTGGACAATCACGAATCACATGTCCATATCCCTTGCACCGGTGACATTGAATGACCCTTGTTCTACCTGTAGATGCCATGGAAGTAGCACTCGCAGCAGGCGTTGTGGCTGTCTTTGTCGCTGAGTTTGCAGGAGTAACGCGAGGCTTATCACTGGATGATGGCATAGGAGTACGTGTAGTCGTGCGGGGCTGCCACGAATTAGTCCTCCCTGTAGAAAAATTAGTCTTGGCACTGGCACATCGCCCCTGCACTTCTCTTTCAGCTTTACAAGCAAGATGAAACAAACGGGTTATGTTAGTATAATCTTTATAAGCAAGGATGTCCTGGATTTCACGATTTAGCCCGCCCAAAAATCTAGCCATAGCAGATTCCTCTTCCTCCTCTAAGTTACAATGCAGCATACCCATTTGTAATTCCTGATAATATTCTTCTACACTTTTGGCACCTTGTCTCAATTGCTGCATCTTATTTAACATATCACGTGCATAATAAAAAGGAACAAATCTAGCCCTCATGACTCGTTTCAAAGCACCCCAAGTTCGAGGTATGTTATCAGGATTTTTCTTGCCATGTTCTATCCACCAAACGGAGGCAAAATCGGTAAATTCACTAGTAGCAGCCCTAACACGAGTATCCTCAGAAAAATTATGACATGCAAATTTTGGTCAACGGCAATTTCCCAAGTAATGTACGCATCAGGATCAGACAAACTGTACAATTAGTTATTTTTTTACCTACATTTAATACTCTATGCATGCGTCCAAAGATTCGATGTGACGGCTACAGTAGCACTTTTTAGGAAAGTTTTTGAGAACTAAACAAGGGCGAAATATGAAACTAGTATGGATGGGTGATGTTGAATTTAGATAGATTTATAAAAGAGTTAGTGGAAGAATAAAGGGGTTACTAAATTTATAACGTTTGATGTTGTTTTAACTCAAAAATAAAAATAAAAACAAAAATAAAAATAAAAAATAAAAATAAAAAGGGATCTTGAATTGGGATTGATTTATTGGTCTTCAACAAGACATGCAACATTTTAGCTAAGGGTTGAGCACGGGCTGTGGGGAAAGGGAGAGCTGAGAAGTTTGGGCCCAAACTTGAGCTAGATTTTAGGACTTGATTTAGCATTTAATTTTATTGTAGTTATTCAAAAGTTTTTTATATCTATTTAAACTTGCTACAAAAAAAGTTTTAGAAAATTCACTAACATTAATATGACAACCGAGAAATTTTTTGGCATAGTTTGAAGATTTATGGTTTTACCATTGTTATGCAACATATTTATTCATAAAATCGATGGGTTTTGATGAGAAGAAACCGATTTTTATTTTCTCAAATTTTATCTATACATTGATTTTGGAGTATTATGTATAAAAATATAGGAGCCATTTTATATAGATAATTAATGACTCAGTTATATGTGATTTTTTTGGACTACTATAGTGACACTCACTTTATAAACATATATTGATCAAAATTTTAAATATTGAGAAAATCAAATGATTCATTTTTGTGTGTACTATTCGCATAAAATGGTTTATAGATAAGTCTATGCTCGGGCTGATGTTGATGATGTATCCGGCTACAACTAGGCCCACTTGGCCTTTTTTGTTACGTCTTTGCCAGCGGGTAATAGTAGAGGATGTCCTCATCATAGAGGGTCACGAGCTGCTTGGCAGCGCTCAGTCGCTTCATTTCACGCCTCGACGAAAAAGCACTCCCCCTGTATCGCCTCCTGAAGAAATCAGAGCACTTTTCATGGACCCTCGAGGCCGAAGAAGCTCTTGCAAAACTCAAAGTTACGCTCTCTAACTCACCGATCCTCGTCCCTCTGACCCCAGGAGAACCGCTCTTACTTTAAGTTGCCGCGACAACACAAGTAGTCAACGTAGTCTTGGTTGTCAAGAGGGCTGAGAAAGCACATACCTTGCTCGTCCAGAGGCCGGTCTACTTCATTAGTGAGGTGCTCTCAGAAACTAAGGTACGCTACCCGCAGATCCAGAAGCTGCTATATGCCATCGTCTTGACACGGCGCAAACTCCGTCACTACTTCGAAGGCCATCCGGTGACCGTGGTTTCTTCTTTCCCCCTAGGAGAGATAGCCTAGAACCGGGAAGCCTCGAGTAGAATCACCAAATGGGCGGTAGAGCTCATGGGCGAGACTCTCTCATATGCACCACGCAAGGCCATCAAATCCCAAGCGCTAGCAGATTTCCTGGCTGAGTGGACCGACACTCAACTCCTCCCGGTACAGCTCCAGGCTGAGCTGTGGACCATGTGCTTCGATGGGTCGTTGATGAAAATGGGAGTAGGCACGGGTTTGCTCTTCATCTTGCCCCTCGGAGTTCACATGCGCTATATCGTCCGGCTTCATTTTCCTACGTCGAATAACGTCACCGAATACGAGGCGCTCATCACGGGCCTGAGAATTGCCATCAAACTCGGGGTCCGACACCTTGACGTTCGAGGCGACTCCTAGCTCATGATCAACTAGGTCATGAAGAACTCAAGCTGCCGTGATCCCAAGATGGAAGCCTACTACGAAGAGGTGCGGCGCCTTGAGAACAAGTTTCACGGCCTTGAGCTCAACCACATCGCACGCAGGTATAATGAGGCCACCGATGAACTAGCAAAAATTGCGTCCAATCGAACTATGGTTCCACCAGACGTTTTCGCAAAAGATCTCCACCAACCATCCGTTGACCTTGGGCCGGACGGAGGGGTTGACGGGCCGTCACTCGACCCTCCACCTGAGGCAGAAGCCCCCTCGACCGAGGCTGAGGCCATGCAGGTGGAAGGCTCGACCCCACCATCCGACCCCGAGCCTGACTGGCGTATTCCGTACCTCGAACATCTCATTCGAGGGGACCTCCCCTCGGATAGGATCGAGGCTCGACGGATCGCTCGCTAGGCCAAAACTTTTGTGATATTTGGCATCAGTAGGGAGTTGTATCACCGCAGCCCTACAGGTGTCCTCCAACGCTGTATCATAAACGAGGAAGGCAGAAGCCTGCTAAATGATCTACACTCGGGGGCTTGTGGTCACCACGCGGCGCCTCATACTCTTGTCGGAAATGCTTTCCGACAGGGTTTTTATTGGCCAACCGCAGTCTCTGACGCTGTCAAGCTAGTACGCTCCTGCAAAGGTTGCTAGTACTATGCGAGACAGACCCATCTCCCAGCTCATGCCCTGCAAACCATTCCCATCACATGGCTGTTTGCCGTTTGGGGGCTCAACCTTGTCGGACCCTTGAAAAGGACAACTGGCGGTTTCACCCACTTGCTCAGTGCCATTGACAAATTTTCCAAGTGGATCGAGGCCCGTCCTATCACCAGCATTAGGTCCGAGCAAGCTGTGCTCTTTTTCACCAACATCATCCACCGCTTTGGGGTTCCCAACTGTATCATTACGGATAATGGCACCCAATTTACTTGTAAAAGGTTTCTAGATTTTTGCGACCACCACCACATCCGTGTGCTCTGGTCGGCCGTAGCTCATCCAAAAACAAATGGCCAAATAGAACATGCCAATGGCATGATCCTACAAGGTCTGAAACCCAGAATCTTGGACAAGTTAAATAAACACAGCAAGAAATGGGCTGCCAAGCTTCCCTCGGTCCTGTGGAGCCTAAGAACAACACCGAGTCGAGCCACGGGGTTCACTCTGTTCTTAGTCTACGAGTCTGAGGCTATGCTGCCAACTGACATAGAATACAGATCCCCAAGGTTAAAGGCCTACAACGAAAGAAATAACGATGCCACAAGAGAGGACGCCCTTGACCAACTCTAGGAAGCCCGAGATGTGGCTCTGTTACACTCTGCCAGGTATCAGCAAAGTCTCCGACGCTACCACAATAGACATGTCCGCGTACGCGACCTCAACATTGGTGACCTGGTGCTACGTCGAAGCTAGAGCACCAAGGGATAGCACAAGCTCATGCCCCCGTGGGAAGGGCCGAACATCGTCGCAGAAGTACTAAAGCCGGGCACCTACAAGCTATCCAACGAGAAGGGCGAAATCCTCACCAACGCTTGGAATATGGAACAACTATGTCGCTTTTTCCTTTAAAAAGCCTCAAGGCTCTGTAAATTCCTTTCAATCTCATCAATAAAGAATACAGCAATGTTCAAAGTTTCATTTCACAAACAACTAGGAAGGATCGACACTGTTCTCCGAGAATCGACCCTCCCTCGGGGGCTACAAGGGGGGAACCCCCGGTCCCCGAAAAAACTTGTACTCTTTTTCAAAAAAAGAAAACTGCCACTTAAGTCGACAACGCTTTGGGAGCGCCCTGAGGCTCAAAGGGGCTCTCGAGCCACGAGATCACTTATGCCTCTGAGGCTACGGTACCTCCACTCACCCCTCATGCCTAGGGGCACGACCGCACGCTAAGTAGACCTAATGACGGTTCATAACCTTGAAAAGGAATACATCCCTGGTCGCTTAAATTAGGTTCTTACATGATCTGTGAGGCCGCAAGAGCACCCTAGAGTTCGAGGGCAGTCGAGCCACGAGATTACTTACGCCTCCGAGGCTATGGTACCTCCACTCACTCCCTTACGCCCAAAGGCACGACGGCGTGCTAAGTAAATCATGCAGAAACATGGTTCAAGCGATAAAGGGAAGAAGAACTCGAATAAAACTTAAACAAATAGTGCAGGTTTACGTTTCGAGTGATTCATGGCCTCCGAGGTCACGACAACCAAAGTTAAAAACACTAACTTATTACATGGGCCTCTGCGCCCAGATTTGGCTCACAGACCCTCGTCGTCAGCAGGCGGAACCACCTCGGCTTCAAAAAGTTTGGCCAAGCGACTTCTAGGCTCCTCGGTGGCTCCGATCAAACCCAGGCAGGCGTCCTCATTCTCCTCGTCCATCCGATTTGGATCGGTGATGAAGCCATTAGCGACGAGCTCCATATCGTACATGAACCCGGATCGAACGACAGCCAGCGCCCTCTTCACGCCGTGGTGAAGGCCGCCTCGTATCCTTTCCCGGACAAGGCAGCCCAGCGCCACCATCTGGTGGACAAAGGAGTTCCCCGGGGCATCCTCCTTAGTATCAGCATCGGGCTTGACCCCCAGGCCATCACACACGGAGGAGATCGCGCCCTGGAGCAACTGAGTCCGCTGGGCCTCGGCCTCGAAGAGGCTCTGGAAGGAGTTGGCCGCCGCCTGAGCTACCTGCTACTCCTTCTCCAACTCTGGAACACAAGTGTCAAGTTAGCACAAGTATGGGACCTCGACGCCAAGGTCGTTGTGCAACAAAAAACTTACCCTTGGAGTGGGTCTGCCAGCCCACAACCTCATCGTGAAGTCCTCGGCACGTCCTCTCGAGCGCTTGGAGAGCGCCATCCCTGTCACGAATAGCTGCCCTCAACGTCTCGATCTCTTGACGGGCGTTCGAGAGAGCCTCGTCCCTCTCCCGGACAGCTCCGCTCAGCATCGTGGCCTCATTCTTCAAGGCCTCGAAGCGAGCAGTCACCTACCTGATCTGGATGTTAAGGGCATCGCGATGACTGCCGACAAGGGTGACGTCCTCCTCAAGCTCTTTCACCCATGCCGATAGCGGCATGAGATCCTCACGGGCTTTAGTAGCCTCCTCCCAGGCCCTTGTCACGTCTTCACGTGCCACGGCCTCAGCCGCCCAGGCCTGCACCACCTCCTCCTTGACCGCCGCATAGGCGACGCAAAGCTCGGCCGCCTCGGCACTCTGACGGGAAAGCCGCTGGTTGGCCTCCTCGACCAGAACCCGTTGCCGGGCGAGCGCCGCCCACACGCCGCTCTCATTACGGATGAAGAGCGACTTGCGGCGGGAGCGCTCCTTAAGCTCCTGACCATGGTTCAAAAACCAAAGAAATTAGAACCAAAGAAAGGGGACAAAAAGATAGCGAAAAACCATCAAACTAAACTTACCTCGATGGCGTCTAGCATGCTGCGTGACACGGCCTCCGACGCCACGCAAAGTGATCGTTCAATGTGTCGCCGGAGACCCTCGAGGTACTGCCAATGATGCACCTCGTCTCCGTCATTTAGGGCGAAGATAGGCTCCACGCCAGGGTTGGAAGCGTCCCTAAACTCAAGGGATGATCCCCCCAGCGCGGTAGCTCCTCCTCCGCCCATACCAGGGCCAGCCCAGCAAGGTCCGGCCACTCGGATGGGATCCGACCGGGGCACTCTTCGACGCTGCGGAAGGACCGGTCTGATCCGCAGCTTCGGCCCCCTTGACCGCCGCAGAGGGACTGGCCTGGTCCATGGCCTCGACCTCCTCAACACCCATCACCTGCTTCCCCTTGTCGATAGGGGAGTCGTCGAGGGTGAGGTCGACCACGGCCAGGGTCGACCCTTGCGCCAGGGCTGGCGCCTCGATCGCTGGTGCCTCCTCTAGGACCACGGACGGGGGCGCGACCGCCCCACCCTCCACCTCAGCCACTGGCTCCACCAGCAGATCCTGCTGCAGCTGCAGCTCCCCCCGGCTGCGCTGCCTCCTGTCCCGCCTCTGGCGGGACCTCCACCATTACCTCTTCAACATCCGCCCGCCCCGCGTCACGAGCGGATGCCTCGGCCTCTGTGGCCTCAACGGAGGCCTCGGCGGTCAACGTTGACCCCGGCTCTGTCCCGCCCATGCTGGGCACCGTCGCTTCTGACGGCCCCGGCCCCTGCGTGGCAGGGCCGCAACCGGCAGCTTCTTGGGCGCCCGCTTCCGCCTTTGCAGCCACCTCCCGCTACTTTAGGCCCTGACATCCAGTTCATCAGCCGTTGTCCGCATAATGACGGCAGCACTCGACCAGAGCGCCTTCACGGGGGTCGGCCCCGCAACCTCCGCCTTGCGTTTGTGCCTGAGGAGTAATTACATGAGAAACAGAACCGCTAAGCAACAAAAGGCGGGGCAGAAAAATTTACCCAGAAAGGGGTAGCAGGGGCCTTGACCCCTGCCGGTCGGAAACCCCCGATGGTGCCTACAGCGGCCTTACTGCCAGCCCCCCTACAGGCCGGGTGCTCCTTGGGGCCCTGGTTGGTCGGCCGCCTTGGGTCCTCTGCGCCTCCGAGGCCAGCTGGCCTCGAGTCCTCACGCCCGTAGGCAGCACCCCGGATGACGACGCCGACGCCGCCGTCCCAACCGTCGGCTGAACTCGCGGAGCCTGGGCTTGCGGGGGCAGCGTCGTCGACCCCTCCTGTGGGGTCTGGGACGAGGCGGCCCCTCCTATCGAGGGGCCCGCCTCTTCGCCCGCCTCCTCCATCTCCTCCTCTACCTCGACGGTCACAGGGGCTAGCCCCGACGCCTGGGAGGTCGACCCCCCGACGGGCTCCAGGAAGGGGCGCACGTCAGGGAGGTCCGCCAACCCAATTGCGGCATCATACCGTGACAGGGCGTCGTCATCCCCGTCACTGTCGTCGTTGTCATCGTCTTCTCTCGAGATCGTCTCAGAGGGAGACTCCTCGAGGGGGAGCCCGTCGAGGCTCTACTGACGCCGACACTTCTTCAGCTCCTCCCGCTCCTTAGCCTTGCGGATCTGGCACTTCTTGGCGGCGTCCTTCTTCTTCTTCTTCTTCTTCTTCTTCTGGGACGCCTGCTGGCGTCGAACCTCCTGAGCAGGCTGGTCCTTCGGGAGCGGCGGCCGTGTCTCCCTCACCGCCGACAAATCCTATGCATCGACCTCGACTACCAGAGGCTCGAATCCCTTGTCAACATCCTCCGGCTTGAAGTTCCCTACCATACGACGCGCACGCCAAATGACCTCCTCGAGGGAGAGGGACTCGTGCGACATTCTGCTCCCCTCCAATGACGCTTCCGGCGTCATCTGGTCGAGCCAGAGTCGACGCTGTGACAATGGCATCACCCTCCGATGGTGGAATGTCGTGGCCACCGCCGTTGCCATCAACCCACGTAGGCGGAGCTGTTGCAACGCGGCTAGCAGCGGGTCCAGTCGCGGCTTCTCGACCTCCGTGACGCCGTACACCCAGTTCTCCTCTCAAGCGACTAGCACCCGGCCGGTATACCTTGGCAGCTGACTCTCGTCGTTGCGGAGGTAAAACCAGCCGTCGTGCCAGCCGCTGTTCGAGGAGATCAGCTGGGCCGGGATATACTGGTCGCTGCGACCAGACCGCACCTGCAGAACGTAGCTCCCCGCACGCACCACGCACCGCGACCCTCGCTCCCCCGCCTTCTTGGCGAAGAACTCCGCCCTGAAGAGATGGAGCCACAGGTTCCACTATGGATCCATCCCCATGTAGCCCTCACAGACTACCGCGAAAATGGCGGCCTGTGCGAGGTGGTGCGCGCGCATAAAGGTGCTAGCCGGCACGCCGAACCCCCTCTCGTGGAAGCAGATGAAGCTGACCACGTATCCTTCTGGGAGCGCTGGCTCCCGGTGGTCGGACGGCGGCGCAATCCACTCTGGCCGCGACTGGCTCGTCTTTGGCCGCAGTAGTCCGTCGTCGACTAGTTCTTCCAACCTCCTCTCCATGACCGAGGAGGCAGCCCAATCGTCAACAGGGAGGAGTTGGCCCTTGCCTACCATTATCGTCGGGAAGCTACACAGACAAAGGGGGGCGACGGCGGCGGCGCTGGATGATGGCAGAAGGGCGCAAGGGGGCAGAGAGAACAATCTAGGGTGAGGAAGGCAAGAATGCAAAGGGCCTGTGGTGGGAAACAGACCCCTAGGCCATGCTCTTATAGCCCCGATGGAAGCCCAACGGCCGTGCGAAAAGGTAGGAGCAGTTTCTGCATTTATGCCCATCTACCACGCCGATCTCGCCTCCCCTCCTAAAAAGGCGCGCCCGGCAAATGGGCAGGGGAAGGATCCGCAGATGGATATTCCCAGACACCTGGGAAACAGGCTCCGAGCCTAGTATGAGTCTCGAGGGAGCAAAAGCTAGCCCTCGACTAGGGTTCGACAGCTGCCCTCGAGCGATAGAGTTAGGGATGACCAGGGATGCGCCCATACATGGCCAGGGTTCGAGCCACGCTCTCGAGGCACCCCAAGACATATTCGAGGCTATAGGAGAAGGTCGACGTAGGAATCCCCTCGGAGGGAGGCACCGAGCCCTCGAATCCCATCGCAAGGAATCGAGATCCACACGACCGCTCCTTGGCATTCTTGAGAGCGCCTCTGGGCCGCTAGCCGACTCCTACCGAATGGAGCATGGACTCACACTCGAATTCCCCCGCTGGTAGCTCGCCGGAGATCGTCGGAACTCGCCCAAACAGGGGTAGTACGGCGTTCCCCACCCCTCCTCCTCTTTCCTAAAAGAAGGAGCGTGAGGGTTGAACGACAAAAGACAGCCGAGACTCTGATCGACCCCGTGCGTACGAGGCTCAGGGGCTCGACCGCAACAAACCAAACCTCGAACGAGAAGACATGAATTACATGGCAAATCAAGACCATTCCCCAATAGAACGTATAAAAGACCTCAAAGGAGTCCAAACACTCCACCGAGGCCTCGGGGGCAACACCCGGCGGATGCACTCGCGTGCCCCCACCGGAAAAAACCGTGACGCTACGACTCCAGTTCATTAACTGATAAGCCTCTGAGAGAGTGACCACACACTGACCCAAAGGCTCGGGGGCTACTATCGGTACCAACAGTATGGGGGTACCCACAACCAACGATAATAAAAAAACAAAACGATTGAACCACAACAAAGACAACACACCTCGACTGCATACAAGGTCCGACACGTACGAGGCAAGCTCGACGGGACGCCTCAACCGCGCTCCATTTCTGACTCGTACGAGGCACCCCCGACGGGAACACCTCGACCGCGCCCCGTCCCATACGAAGCCAGTACAAAAAGGCACCTCGACTGCATTCTGACTCGCACGAGGCTCGCTCGACTACCGGCAAAACTCTGACTTGCACGACCCCGGGTCGGAGCGCTCGACCTACTCTATTCACCTACTTTGAGACAAAAGTCAGAGCATTCAATGCGATTACCTGCAACCATCTACCGACATGGCTACAACCGTGATCGACGTGGGAGCAACGCCGGTGTCAGTCCTCACTGTTTTACCACCCATCCCATGATGGGAGGTGAAACCTGTCACTGTGCGTACCTTATCACGCACTGTTTATCACCAATCACCCTTGAGGGAGGATACGACAAGGCCCGTATTCCACGATCTCGGAGATTCGGCCTTATCCATTCGGCCTTGACCCAGCCTCGACCCAGCCTCGATGCCCAGCACTGTTCGACTGGAAAGAAAGGCCGACGTGGCACAGGACTCCGGGTCATCTCACCGTCTCATCCCTAACATCACCACAGTGTCCAAGGATGGCCGGCCATTCCTGGAGCACGCCGCTACAACCACTTCTACAAGGATCGACAACACATCACCTCAAGACACCCTGGTGCCCCGGCCTCCTCTTACCCTATAAAAGGGCAGGCCAGGCCTCTACAAGGGGACACCGAAAGGACACAAGCCCAAAGCCAAGTGCTAGCAAACAAAGGCACACAACTCAGAGATCAACATCTCAAGCAATCACCCTTGTACTCTTTTTTCTCTCCTTGAGACTTAGGCTCGGCACCCTCTCTCACAAGCTTGTAACCCCTACGCAAGCACCTCAGTGCAAGGAAACACAAAACTCTCCCCTCCCCGCTGAACGTAGGGCCTTCTTTTGCCCGAACTAAGATAAACCCCCGTGTATTTCCCTTGCATCACCATCCAGGTTAGGGACACGCAGCACTCACTCGTCGGTTTAGGACCCCCACGGGACCGAACACCGACACTTGGAGTTCATTTTTAAATGTTGCACTTGAGTTATCCCCTACACCTGACACTAGTATAGAGCACAGCTTTACACCTCAAATTACATAGGGCATAATCCAAGTATTTGAAATGACATTCAAAACTAGGGTTTTGGATTCAAGTCAAACATCACTAGAACTCAATCAATCTATGAATGTAAATTTGTTTTAGTTGATGCACATCTGGGTTGACTAAAACATGAATGCTTTGCAATGCATATGATGACATGGCCAGTTTTAGTTACCATCACACTAGGGGTGTTACAGCCCTTCCCCCTTAAAGAAATCTCGTCTCGAGATTTAAAGCCTTGGGTTAAGTAATAGAAAAAGAAACGTGTCAAGCAAACACATCTCAAGCTTGTTCATAAAATAGGTAGGGGGTTTTCATATTACAAAGTTTAAAAAGGACAAGTCATAACTTAGAGAGGAAATTGTAACTTAGATAGAAGCAAAGAACTCAGGGAAGTTCTCCATCAGGTAATCCTCAGATTCCCATGTAGCTTCTTCTTCTGAATGTTGATTCCATTGTACCTTGTACAACTTAGTTGTTCTACTTTGAGTAACACGATCATTCTGATCTAGGACCTGAATCGGATACTCAGAATATGACAAGTCTAGTTCAAGCTCAACTCCCTCGAAGTCAAGCACCTAATCAGGTACATGAAGACACTTCTTCAACTAAGATACATGGAACACATTATGCACATCTGAAAGTTGTTCAGGTAATCTCAAACAGTATGCCACTTTACCACATCGTTCCAAGATCTAAAATGGTCTAATGTATCATGGTGCCAACTTGCCTTTAAACCCAAATCGGTTAACTCCTTTCATAGGTGATACTTTCAAGTACACATAATCTCCCTTACTAAACACTAGCGGTTGGCGTCTCTTATCTGCATAACTCTTTTGACGAGACTATGCCATTTTCATATTATTTTGTATTTGCCTGACTTTCTCTTCAGTTTCTTTTACAAGATCAACTCTGAAAAACCATCTCTCTCCGAGTTCTGACTAGTTCATCGAAGTTCTACATCTGCGACCATAGTGCTTCAAATGGTGCCATTTTGATACTTTCCTGATAACTATTATTGTAAGAGAACTCTGTTAAAGGTAAACATTCATCCCACTTATCAGAATAATTGAGCACACATGATCTCAACATATCTTCTAGAATCTGGTTGACTCTTTCAATCTGACCACCAGTTTGCGGATGATAAGCGGTACTGTGTAGAAGTTTGGTACCCAGTGACTCATGTAAGTGCCTCCAAAAATTGTTAACAAACTACGCACCTCTATCAGATACAATGGTCTTTGGTACCCCATGAAGACTGATGATTCTTTTGAAATATAGCTTAGTATAACGGATAGCTAGATATAGACTTTGGACCGGAAGGAAATGTGCTGATTTAGTGAGTCGATCTACAATGACCTAGATAGAATCAAACCCTCTTGAAGTATTGGGTAAACCCACTATAAAGTCCATACTGATATCCTCCCACTTCTAGGCTAGAATGGGTAATGGCTGCAATTCTCCAGCTGACTTCAGATGCACAACTTTCACTTTCTGACAAGTGTCACACTTGGCTACATATCGAGCAATCTCTATTTTCATCTTGGTCCACCAAAATCTCTGTTTCAAGTCATGGTACATCTTATTCCTTCCTAAATGAATAAAGAATCTTGTTAAGTGTGCTTCATCGAGGATCTTTTGATGTAGACCAGGAACTTTCGGTATCATTAGACGATTCTTAAACCACATGACATCTCCATCAATTCTGAAACATGATGTTTTCCTTTCTAACTTTTTCTTTAATGTGGCCTATACCTTTATTTTCTTTCTGAGCAGCAATAATCTGATCTCGGATAGTTGATTCAATGGTGATATTGGCTAAACTACCTTGTTGAACTATTTCTATGCCTAGCTTTTCTATCTCATGACACAAGGAAATATCTAGTGGCTTCACTATTAAGCAATTGCAATGGCTCTTCTGACTAAGTGCATCGGCAACAAATTTGCCTTACTAGGATGGTAACGTACTTCTAGATCATAATCTTTGATTAGTTCTAACCATCTTTTTTGGTGCATATTCAAATCAGCCTGAGTAAATATATACTTTAAACTCTTGTGATCGGTGTAAATGTGACTAGTGTTACCCAACAGGTAATGACGCCAGATCTTTAGAGCATGAACAACAGCTGCTAACTCTAAATCATGAGTTAGATAGTGTTCTTCATGGCGTTTGAGTTGTCGAGAAGCCCAAGCAATCACTCTGCCTTCTTGCATCAGTACACACCCAATAGTAGTACCGGAAGCATCACAATATACATCAAACAGATTCTCAATGTCTGGCTGAGCTAAAATTGGAGCAGTGGTCAGCAACTTTTTTAGAGTCTAGAAAGCTTCTTCACATTCGAGTGACTAGACAAACTTGACTTGATTCTTCAACAGCTCAGTGATAGGCTTGGATATCTTTGAGAAATTAGGAATGAATCGACGGTAATAGCCCGCCATTCCTAGAAAACTACGAACCTAGTGAATAGTGGTTGGTGGTTTCCAGTCCAGAATATCCTTTACTTTGCCAGGGTCAACAGCAACACCCTCGGCAGATAAGACATGTCCAAGAAATGGCACCTCATCGAGCCAGAATTCACATTGCTAAACTTGGCATATAACTGATGTTCTCTTAAGCGACTTAGAACAATGCGTAAATGTTCTGCATGTTCCTCTTTGTTTTCAGAATAGATCAAGATATCATTGATGAAGATAACGACAAATTTGTCGAGCTCCGGCATGAAAACAGAGTTCATGAGGTACATGAAATGAGCTGGTGCATTAGTAAGACCAAAGGACATGACTAGATATTCATAAAGACCATATCTAGTGGTGAAAGCAGTTTTAGGAATGTCCTCAGGACGGATTTTTATTTGGTGGTATCCAGATCGGAGATCGATCTTAGAGAACACTTTGGCTCTAGCAAGTTGATCAAAGAGTAGATCAATGCGAGGAAGAGGGTACTTATTCTTAATAGTGACTTCATTCAATGGACGGTAATCAACATAGCCTCAAGGTTTTGTCCTTCTTCACAAAGATAGCTAGACATCCCCACGGTGAAGAACTAGGTTCGATAAAGCCTTTGTCAAGCAACTCTTGCAACTATGTCTTGAGTTCTGCTAACTCTTTCGGTGGCATTCTATATGCTCTTCTAGATATTGGGGTAGTACCAGGCTTCAACTCAATCACAAACTCCACATCTCTGTCAAGAGATAGACCAGGCAGATCATCTGGTAATACATCTGGAAACTAACAAACTACCAGAATATATTTGATCTCTTTCATAGAGATTGCACAGACTCTTTCGACTGCCCTCTTGGTGTTTGGAGTTGGATGAGAAGCTGAGAACTACTATTAGGTAAGTTTAGCCTTATGGTTCTATTCAAGGTGTCTATTACAGCCCCACGCGAATACATCCAGTTCATACCTAGGATCACATCTATATCTTGATCCTTTAGAATTATCATGGATGTGGGAAAAGTATGCCCACCCAATTCTATAGGCACTTGATGCACCATTTTCTTAGTACACATACGTCCCCCCAGGCGACTGTATAAAGAAGTTTTCTTTTGTTTCCCTAATTGGAATTTCATTTTTCATGACAAATGTTCGATTGATGAATGTATGTGATGCACCAGAATCAAAAAGCATAACTGCGGGGTGATTTGTAACAAGAAACATACCCATCATGATGGGCTCTCCCTCAGGAATTGCTCCAGCTTGCATGTAGAAAACACACCTAGTTTTCTTATCAGCCTTGCCCTTCTAGGCATTCTAATTGTTACCTTCATTCTAGTTCTGGTTCTGCTGTTGAGTTGCAGGAACTTTCTGGAAATTGGGATTGTACTGCTTTGGGTATGGGCACTCCCTCGAGAAGTGTCCCGACTTTCCACAATTGTAGCAGGGATAGTTGTTGCCCTACATGGTTGGGGTACGAATGTCAGGGGCATTCGGCTGTCGTGGATATGGTAGAGCTGCAGCAGGTCGGACAAATGCCTATTGTCGGGCCTGGAACTGTTGTGGACGAAAGGAAGGATGGAAATGATTTTGTGGATGATAGATTATCTTCCAGCGCTTTTGGTTGCTACCAGAAGATCCAGATGACACATTCTTCTTTTTCTTGGTCTCCTTGTGCTTATGATACTCCTCTTTAGAAACAATGGCAATATTGATTGCCTCATGATAAGTAGCATTGAGGCAACCAATCATCATTGTTTGAATCTTTAAATTCAGACCCCTCATGAAATAGGCTTTCTTTTTGTGATCTGAATTGACATGGTCGGGAGCATATTGTGCCAGATGATTAAACCTGCCCACATACTGCATAACAGACTAATCTCCTTGTTTCAAAGCAAGGAACTCCTCTAACTTCATGAGCATAATTCCATCAGGAATGAAATGGGCATGGAAAGCTTCGCGAAACTCTGCCTAGGTCACACAGTGACTAGCTGGCTGTGCAGCAAGAAGGTTTGCCCACCAAGCTAATGCAGCACCTCTAAGCTATTGAGATACAAACACTGGCTTCTAGTATCAGTGCAGTTGATGAGAGCAAACTTCTGCTCCATGGTGCGGAGCCAGTCATCTACTTCCAGTGGTTCATCTGCCTGGTGAATACTGGAGGATGGGTATCAGTAAAGTCAACATAAGTGGCCTCATTTCTATTGTTATTATGGCGGTATAGACCCGTATACCCTCATGGCTCCACATGGGCCACGCCAAACGAGGTCGCCCAAGTCACCAGAAAGGGCCGTGTGGATCTCCGAACTACTCGGCGAACCATGCGGAGCAAGCAGAGACTACTTGATGGTTAAGGAAACCTAGTCGGTTAGGATAGACATCGTGTCCTTCATGGATATAGGAGTTGTAATCGACGAGGATTAGATTCCTTAGATCTGTAACCTTGCCCCCGTACTATATAAGGCGAGAAGGACCTCCTGAAAACATCTCATCATGCACCAATACAATCCACAAAGACACAAGACGTAGGGTATTACGCAATTTGTGGCCTGAACCTTGATAAAACTTGTGTTCCTCTTGTGGCACCATCTAGTTCGTTGTCCTGCACACCTCCGCAGATACTCTACTACCATGGGCATACCCCTCGGTAGACTGCCGACCATATCTCATCGATAGTGGCACGCCAGGTAGGAGGTGTGTGTGCAGACTCTATGGCGAGCTAGATGGTCAACTTCCCTACTTCCATGGTCCTTCCGGTGGGACTGACATTCACGATCGGGACGTTCACCTAGACCACCGGCGCTGATGGCCCCACTGAAGCCACGGAGGCACTGCAGGCTTCCCCTGCGCCAACCGAATCTACATCGACAACGATGGATTTGATCTTGTGACTAGTCTTGGGGTCTCCTCCTCTGACCATCCGCCGACCGCTTCCCTGCTATCAAGGGAGGCGTCTTGATAGTACCGATCTAATCGAGTCCATCGATTGGGTCACCATGGGTTTTGCCGAAACCTTAACCTTAGTAGATTCGATCAAAGATCAGTCCGCTGAGGATCGCTGTTCCTGACTAGATCGGGCTAGCCGCTAGAGGCGCCTTGACCCTGATCTCATGATTACAGTGACTCCAGAAGGGCGGATGGTTCATTACCGACCATTAACCTCAATCGGCCTGAGGTTAGGGGATTACAAAGCCCTAACGAAGCACTCACCCAACACCTACCCATATGGGTTGGTGAACGTGACATCTGAGTACGCCGCCACATACCACACCTGTTCGTGGATCCCATTGAGCATGACCATGTTTTAGATCTCTGTCTGATAGACCTACTTGAACCAGACCACCCTGCGCCTACTGTTAATATGGTGGAGATCAGGTAGATCGAAGAGGATTCGCTCTCTACAATCCCAAAAGAAAGTACCGGGTCCACCGAATATCATGGGACTAGCTATACCCGTACCCTCATTGATCCATATGGGCAGGAGTTCCTAGCCTTTCCGCCTAGTTTCAAAGGCGCTGTCTTCACCATTAGCAATGACGAGCCCCCTCGTGATGGGGAGACTGATCAAGAGATGGTTGCTCAGGAGGAAAGAAGCACCAATCATAGGGCTCGGAGAGTCGACCTAGAGAACACTGAAGAAGATGCGGCTGACGTAGCCATGGGTGGCCAGCGTGATATTCGTCATGATCTGACTGACTCTTTTGACATGTGTGATAACCAGCAGGTTTTTAAGATACCGAGCACCAACATTGCTGTCGCCATGAATGAACTCAACAAGCTTCCAGAATCCCCGGCACTTGATGCTATCAAGACTAATTTGAAGGTGGCCATAGTCCAGGTTAACCAGAGGCGTACACCTGCTCCATCGGCGTTCTCCACCTGAAGTCATCGCCAATGAGGCTCTTGGCAACGAGGAGGACCATATCTTTACTAGGGCTATGACATGAACTATGAGGTGCACCGTCCTCAAGATCAAGGCGGAAGGCGCGATGTCGACCGGTGAGGCAAGCATGATGTCGATCAAGGGGGCGAACATAATCAGCAAGGCAAGCGTGGCACACGTCATATAGGAGAGCGTGTTGCAAACCGCAGTGGCGGCCGTGGTCGACAATGCGCTGCTGACCCAGAAGTGGAGCAGCCTGGAGGTGACATCCATGACCATTTCAACACCAATCTGAATTTGAGGAATCACATTGAGAACAATCGAGAAGAGCATCATGCATATAAGATGCAACGCAGGCAGAAATATGATGAAGCACATGGCGCACCCGGCCATGGCTATGCACCACATGCTGGCCATATCCCCGGCGAACCTTTCACTGATCGGCTCCATGCTGTCATCTGGCCAAGAAACTTCAAGCTCCATGATCTTGATACCTACGACGAGAAGGCCAATCCCAAACAGTGGATAACGCTCTATGAAATTGATGTCTGAGCAGCACATGACAATGAAGATGTGATGGCCAATTATTTGCCTGTGGTCATCAACCAATCTATGAACCAATGGCTTCTTAGCCTGAGGGAAAGCTCCATCGACACCTAGGCTCAGCTCAGGAGATCTTTTATTGACAATTATATGGCCACTTGTTAACAGCCTAACAACAAGTATGATTAGGAGAAAGTCAGAGACTATCCAAACGAACTGTTGCGTGACTACACCCGCTGCTTCTTAGAGACACATATATCCATCCCTAACATTAACAGCGATTAGGCTATCTCCACCTTTATTAGAGGCCTCCGCCACCATGATGCTCTTAGGACTAAACTTCTCCACAAGGGGCCTGACTCTATTCAGGACCTTCTCAAGGTGGTGAAAAAGTGGGCAGATGCTGATGAGGCCGACCAACAGATCAAGGATTGGTCGGGCACCCTGCCCCGACCATCAAAATCACTGCCTAGACGACCGATGAGATGATCGGCATCATGACGACCGCCACGATGATCGGCGTAACGATAACCACGATCTCTGCAATGACAATTGTGATTGGCGTCGGTAGGATGACTTTAAGGGGGGATAGACCTACAATTGACCAGTTGATAACACCGTCAATGCTGTCAAGCTAGTGCCCAAGCACAATTATGAGGATGCCTACTCCAAGGTCCTTTAGGGTCCCTGTCCGGCTCATCCGGACTCTGGTCATAGAATGGGGGATTACAGGGGTCTGAAGTCTATCTACCGCTCGGACACCCGCAAAAGGCAGTGCGGCGATGACAAAGACGGCGACAAAAATGACCACCGGGATGACAAGAGGCCTGATGAGGAGGACAAGACCGAAGAGGAATGTGACAAGGACCCTCATCATGCTTACAAGGATCCTGCTAGAAGCATCCGCAGCATCTTTGCTAGGAAAGTTGCCTTGGAGAATGGGAGACAGAGGAAGCTTACCGACCGAGCTATTATGGCTCTCAACAACCCTGACAGAAGTGTTGCTGACACCAAGTATCAAAACTAGTCGCACCAACCAATTACGTTCAGCAAAGCTGACTAGTGAGCTAATATTCCAGATCCAGGGCACTTCCCCCTTGTTTTAGACCATGTCATTAGAAACGTACGATTCGAGAAGGTGCTCATCGACGGCGGCAACGCCCTTGATATCCTCTTTTGCAACGCTCTAACTGAGTTAGACATTAAGCCAGAAGACCTTGAGCCTTACGACGCACCTTTCTAGGGAGTGCTCCTGGGGTAGACCTCTCAACCTTTAGGATAGATCACATTGGCAGTCCAGTTTAGCACCGCCGACCATTTCCATATCACTATGTCAATTTCATCATAGCGGACTTTGAGGGAAGATATCACACCATACTCAGCCGACTAGCTATGGCCAAGTTTATGGCGATACCACACTACATCTACCTGCTCCTGAAGATCCCAACCGAGAAGGGCGTACTCCCTCTTAGGGGCAATGTTCTCATCTCCTACAATTGCAAGGAGGGTTATGCAACTACTGAAGCCCTCAAGCTCTCGATCCACATGCAGCAGTCCATCGCCGATGCCAAGAAGATTCCTCTCGCTGATCTAGATATTCCAAGCAAATAAGCCACCCGTGCTGCTATGAAGTCTAAGGAGACCAAATAGGTGGAACTGGTCCTGGGCGACAAGTCCAAGACGGCTCATATCGGGGCCACCCTGGACCCCAAATAGGAAGACATGCTCGTTAACTTCCTGAGGAAGAATGACAGTGTGTTTGCATGGAAACCTACAGACATGCTCAGAGTACCTCGAGAGTTGATCGAGCACTCCTTGGTTGTTTCGAAGACCGTCAAGCCAATCATACAGAAGCTACGATGGTTCACTCGAGACAAAAAGGAGGCGATTAGGGTAGAAGTAAACTGACTCTTAGTTGTTGGCTTTATCAAAGAGGTGTATCACCCGGAGTGGCTTGCTAACCCGGTTCTTGTAAGAAAAAAGAATAATGAATGGAGGATGTGCGTTGATTACACCAATCTCAACAAACACTGTCCTAAGGACCCCTTTAGTTTGCCTCGTATAGATGAGGTCATGATTCTACCGCTGGCTGTGAGCTCTTATCTTTCCTAGATTGCTACTCTGGTTACCATCAGATCTCTCTAAGAGAGGAGGACCAGATCAAGACGTCCTTTATTATGCCCTTCGGTGCTTACTGCTACATGACATGTTGTTTGGGCTAAAAAATGTAGGTGCAACCTATCAACGCCCATCCAACAGTGCCTCAAGGATCAGATCAGAGATCAGCTCATTGAGGCATATGTTAATGAAGTAGTGGTGAAGACCAAAGTAGCCTCTACCCTGGTCGACGACCTCGATCAGACCTTCAAGGCACTCAATAAGTTTCAATGGAAGCTGAATCCTAAGAAGTGCATATTTGGTGTGCCATCTGGCATACTACTTGGCAACATAGTTAGCCATGAGGGCATACGGCCTAACCCGAAAAAAGTCGAAGCAGTCATGAAGATGAAACCACCAAAGTGCATCAAGGACATCCAGAAGCTAACCAAGTGCACAGCTGCCCTGAGTCGATTCATATCGTGGCTCAGTGAAAAGGGCCTGCCAATCTTCAAACTCCTCAAGGAAAAGGAGAAGTTTGAGTGGTTGGAGGAAGCTAACACTGCTTTTGCAGAGCTCAAGCAGTTTCTTACATCTCCTTCGATCCTGACGGCATCCAAGGAAGGCGAGACTTTGTTGCTTTACATTGCGGCCACCAGTCAGGTAGTCAGTATTGCCATTATCATCGAACGCGAGGAGGTCAGACACGTGTACAAGGTCCAGCGACCAGTATACTTCATCAGCGAGGTACTCAACGAATCTAAGACCCGTTACCCCTAGGTCCAGAAGCTGCTATATGCTACCTTGATCACCTCTCGCAAACTGCGCCATTATTTCGATACTTATTCCATCGATGTGGTCACTGAGTTTCTGCTGGGAAATATCTTGCGCAATAAAGATGCCAACGGGCACATCATCAGATGGGCATTGGAGCTTAGCCCATATTCGCTGGAATTTTGAAGCTGTATGACTATGAAGTCACAGGCGCTGGTCGACTTCATTGTCGAATGGACAAATATGAATACACACCTGTCTCTGACAGTTCCCCAGAGTACTAGAAGATGTATTTTGATGGCTCCCTCAATATCGACGGTGCCAAGGCGGGGGTGTACTTCATCTCGCCATCTGGGGACAGGCTGAGCTATGTCCTCCACATCTATTTCAATGACTCCAATAATGCCATCGGTACAAGGCGGCCCTGCACGGCCTTTGATTATCGTTGAGCTTGGCATAAAAAGGCTCATGGTATTTGGTGATTCTGCTCTTGTCATAAACCAGGTGAACAAGGATTGGCACTATACCAGTGAGCGGATGGATGCTTACTATGCACAGATCAGAAAGCTAGAGAACAAATTCTATGGTCTCGAGTTCCATCACGTGGTCCAAGCTAACAATGAGGCAGCTGATAAGCTATCAAAGCTAGGATCAACCTGGGCAGCGATTCCCCATGGAGTTTTTGTTCATGACCTGTCAAGCCATCCATCGAGGAATAAGAGAAGTTCGTGGCCAAACAGTCATCTATAGACTAGATGGTCACTATGATTCCGACCACCGCCACAGACTGGAGAGAACCGTTCATCAGGTATCTTACCTCTGCAGAGGTTCCTTAGGATAAAACTGAGATGGAACGCCTAATATGGTGTAGCAAGCATTATGTGCTGGTCGAAGGGAACCTTATGTGTAAAAATACGAAGGAGGAATTATTGCAAAAATGCTTGTCTCAGGAACACAGATTGAAGATTTTGGAAGAGATCCATGCTGGCAGTTGTGGCAACCATGCCGCTTCACGCAAACTGGTTGGTAAGGCTTTCTGAGCAGGTTTTTATTAGTCTTCAGATGTCGCCAATGCCGAGAAGCCGGTCCATCATTATGAGGGGTGCTAGTTCTTCACCAAGCAGACTCACGTTCTAGCCCATGAACTCTAGACCATTCCAGCATCCTGGCCTTTTGCATGCTGGGGACTGGATATGATTAGGCCTTTCAAGCCGGCTTCGGGAGGTTACCGTTGGGTTTACGTCATTATCGACAAATTCTCTAAGTGGTTGAATATAAGCCCTTAGTTTCAGGGACTACAAAGAAGGTAGCTGAGCTGCTCGACAAAATTATCCACCGCTTTGGCCTGCCTAACAACATCATTACCGACCTAGGGTCCACATTCACCGGCAACGATTTCTAGAACTTCTGTGATGACAGAGGCATAGCAGTCAAGTACGTTTCGGTGGCGCACCCAAGGGCTAATGGGCAGGTTGAGTGAGCAAATGGTATGATCCTTAATGCTCTGAAGAAAAGGTTATATAGTGCAAATGATAAGCATCCTGGGAGATGGTTGAAGGAGCTATCAGCCATGGTCTGGGGACTGAGGACCCAGCCTAGTCGCAATACCGACGTCTCCCTGTACTACATGGTCTTTGGCTCTAAGGCTGTGCTGCTAGCTGACATTGCTTTCTAGTCACCACGGGTCAAGAACCATGATGAAGAGAGGTCGTCCAAGGCCTAAGAGCTCGAGGTTAATTGCTCCAAGGAACACCTCCTTAACACCTGCCTATGCACAGCTAAATATCTAGAAGGCTTACGCAGGTACTATAACCACAATGTTAAGGATAGATTCTTCGTGGTCGGCAATTTGGTTCTACGAAGGAAGCAGAAGACAAAAGGATTGCACAAATTAGCGTCACATTGGGAGGGCCCTTATATGGTCAAGCAGGTCACTCAGCCTACTTCATATAGGTTGTGTCATCTCGATGGAGTCGACATCCCGAATTCATGGCATATCGATCATCTTAGGCACTTCTACGCCTAATCCACTACTAAGAAAGATATGTACTCTTTTTGTACCTCAAGTATTCAATAAATGTTTCATCCTATTTTTGTGACCATCTCTTATCTGCTCCGCATTATTTCCTAAATTTTTGTTTAGTGGTTTGCTGACCAGTTTTTTCTCCTACTTGAGTTTCCTAGAGCCGACGTTGTCTCTAACTTCTCTCCACGCGTGCATGAGATCCGTTCACTACGTTTTGGGTGGTCAGTGCCTAGGTTCCGTGCCTCATGCTCCAAACTGTTGATTAGACATGGGCTAGAGTAATTCTAGGGTGAAAGAACTACTCGCGCTTACCATAAAACACGATAAAAATAGAGTTTTTCCAACTAACATCACAACTATGTATTATACAGAGATATAATAACAGGTCCACATGGGCACTGAGTGCTCCATGTATTTACAAAAGCACCGACTGCTTTGTTATAACTTAAATTGCAATACATAAGTTTTTCTCTAGCTCTAATATATTGACTGGTCTGCCTAGTCTCACCATACAGGTCTACGTCACTAATCATCTTTGCAGCCGTCTCCTAGGAGGTGGCTCTGAGCTGCTCTGCCTTCCCCGGGTCGGGTGTTGCTCGACACACCGGCTTCAAGCCTTCTCAGGTCCACCCTAGGATAATGTGACTGCACCATGGCCAGGATGTGGTCAGCTACGTACTCGCCAGCATCATGGATGTATTACTTGAAGCAGGCCCAGGAGCTCTAGCATTTCTCAACAATGGCCTCTGGTCGCACTGGCTGATCGGTTGGCCCCTTTTTCGGTTCCATACCGATCAGATCCAGCATGGGCTTGATACCTTCTTCCATTGCCTTGCACCTCGATGCCAAGTTGTCCTTTTCCTTCATCAGTTCATTCAGGTGTGCCTTTGCGTTTTGGCGTATCACTGCATTTGGAGTGTAAGACCATGTTGAGCATGATGAATAATACTAATAGGACTCAACACTTGAGTGGTCAACAACTTACTTGTGAAGTCCTTGTCTAGCTTGGTCACCCGCTCATTTAGCTCGCTGGTCAGGCAAGCGACCTCTTCCTTGCGCTTCTTGTCGAGCTGGGTGTTTTCTCCATTAGCTCCTTGTTTCTCTCAGTTAGCCAAGCTAGCTTGTTGATAAGGAGTGTCTTCTTGCCTCCATGCCTGCTAAGCAGAGCGTGGGCTATCAGCCAGTCATAATCGGAGTAATGTGCAAAGATTTTGTCATGCACCTCTCTTTTCCTGGTCAAGCAGGTGGCGCTGCTCATCTACGCTGGTCTGCAGCGCGTCCTATTCGCTCTGGACTAGCTATAGCGCCTCTTGCAGGTGTACTATGTCCTGCTTCAGGGCCTTGTTCTCTTCACAGTCTAGACGATTATGTCGAAGCACCGTTTTCGGTACTCTGATGTTTTTTCAATGCTCTGCAACACAATGAAGCATTCGTAACAGCAATCTCTGAGCAAAAGCTCAATGGGCGAGATCAGGATTCCAGTGCTCTTACCTTTATCTGGCACATCAGGTCTTCTACTATCCGCTGCAGTTTGTGGATAGCCGGGTTCGAGTGGTCTTCCTCATAGAACACCCACTCGTCGCCTCGCTTTCTCACGATGTGGACACATTGAGGTGCCACCTTTTCTTCTTCTAGGCGAATGATTTCTTCAATCTCTGCCTCCTCCTCAGTTGCAGCAGCCTCAAATGCTGGAGCCTCCATGGCGGGGTTCCCGGTGCTGCTCTCTTTGACCACCACAACGCCCATTGTACCACCTGAGGTGGCATGGGGCTCTCCGGCAGTGGGCGTGGGCTCCTCACCCTATTGCTCTGGGCTGTGCTGGTCTGCAGTCCCCACTGAGCCCCGCACGCTCCTCACAGCGCAGCTGCTTTCCCTACCAGATGGCGGTTGGTTGCCCACAGGGTGCTCCACATCTTCCGTGGACTCCGGCCTGCACCAGCCTAATAAGCTACTGTATTCGGATATTACAAAGGGGGTTATGAAATTACTTATAGTTCTAAGCATTTGAATGTGGCCCTGAATGGCCAACTGCTTTGGCTTCCGCTCCCTACAGTGTGGGTTCCAGCCATTTGGCTACTGCTCGCCCGCTCCCTCCAGCTCGAACACCCTTGGGGCTGCTGAGCCAGCACGCCCCGTGCTCTGTAGGCCGCCCTTGGGGGTGTCGCTGCTCAGGGTGGTGTGGGCGCCCTTGGAGGTGTCGCTGCTCGAGGTGGTGTGGGCACCCTTGGAGGCGTCATGGCTCGGGCGGTGTGGGCGCCCTTGGCGGTGTCGACGTGTGGGGCACCCCTTGTGCCCTCGCCAGTGTGCCAGTGGAATTTCGTTCTTATCTTCTTCGTCATCGCTCAAGCCGGCCATGACTCTATGTCGTTTCCGGCTACTATCCTCGTCATCGATAATCAATGGACCCCCGTGCCTAGAGGGTCTGTGGACTTCTTCTAGGAAGGCCCCTTTGGTGCAGGGCGCTTTCTAGCTTCCTTCCTCATCATCCTTGGTTCCCGCGTGTCTACGCTGGCTGGCCAGTCATCAGCGGGCATGTCAGAGATACACTGATGCTTAGTCTTGGCCAATGAATCTTGCAACATCAGATCAGAAGTTTCGGTACCGTCCCAATAACTATCAAC